>BPLR01014910.1:0-105259 GCA_021605095.1 Caerostris extrusa | reverse complement strand
TCTTATTTCTAGTTGTGGGTTCCACCAGGTAAGAGGTTTATTTTTTTACTATTGTTTTGATTCGATATGCTTTAGAGCATGCTTTAACAATGCTTTTTTTGAAGAATGTAAAGTAGCTTCATTTAGTTGACTCCCATTACTAACATTGTTCAACGTGGAAATTAAACTGGGAAAGGATGGAGAGAAGGCATTAAAGAAATTTTTATGTCCCCCGAACGCAGTTTTAAATCTTTTAAATGTAATAGTTTTCCTTTCAGAATGTATAGTTGTTCTTATGTATTTGTGATCACTGAGAGTTTCTTCCTCTAGAACTTCCCAGTCACATCTGGAGGCCAATTCTGCTGAAGAGACGAGAGTAACATCTGGCCATCCCTTACTATTGCGATGTACAAAAGTTGGCTCTGATTTTTCTATTGTTTAATAAATGGAAGTCATTTGCTGCTAAGAACTCCCTCCACTAACAAACCTCTAGCGTCTTCTGAATTATAGCCCCAACTTGTGCTGTGTGCATTTAGGTCTGCTCCAATTAACAATTTCTCATGTTCCATCGAAGAAATGAAACTGTTAATCTCATTTAAAGTCGTTTGGAGATTATCGTAAGGTGAACAGTATCCTGAAATTATAGTAAGGGGTTGATTGTTATCAGAAATTTTTATTGCCACTGCACTCCTAACTATCCCCAGCACAATCGGCAATTGAACGTTTGGGAGAGCGACAATGCCTGCTTTTCCATTTTGGGATAACCAACTTTTCCAAGTTCTGGGTATTCCTTCAATTCTATTATTTTTTTGACATAAGGTTCTTGGACGAGAATTAAATCCGTTTTAAATTTCTGAACAAGTTGATTTAATAGAATGAAAAATTTAGCTACTTTGGCTTTTCTCAGGTTGATTTGCACAATGTTCAAGTCAATGGAATTTTGATCTTGGAGCGTCCATTGAGGAAAATTAGTAAGTTGATCAGTTGTATTGCAAAGGCTCAAGATATGAACATTGTAATGTCCAAATTTGGAACTATATTTAGTGTATGTTTAATGGATGTAGGTCTTTAAAAAATAGAAAAATAAAAAAATTTAAATATATATATATATGTATATATATATAATAATGATAACAAAAAACAACTGCAAGACTTCTAATAGATTACTGACCTTTTGTATGCCTTGATTTCTTTTATGAAGCAAGGACAGTGTGAATCGCCAGCTGAATGCCTAGGGTCGAAGTTTGTATTATATTTGATATTAGCGTCATGGCAATTTATGCAGTAAAGATCATTCGATTTGCAGTTATGTGTGAAATGATTAGATGAGCAAAAAGCGCAGTATGGGCTTTTGTTTGGGCACTGATGTTGTGAATGTCGAAATTCTGACAATTGTAACATCTTCGAACATTGTAAAATTCTCTGATGTTGTGTATTTGCCAATTAACAACTAATTTGCCTTCATTTATCAAAGTGTTGAAAGCCGCTGGAGAAGCTTCTACAATGCGATGGTTGCAATCTTCTTTTTCTTCCTTTTATTTTGAAGGGAAATTTTGAAAGTTAGCTTGTTGAACCCTGTCGCGATTTCTAGGGCGTCTGGAGTTCAAGATTTGAGGATTGCTTTGGAATATTATGTAAAAATAATTAATTTGGGTGATCTTCGATGGGGCTTATGATGCCTAATCTTTTCTTTAAGTAATTCTGAGTTATCTATTGAATTCAAGAGTTTATCAACGTCTTTTTCCTCTGCCACGCAATTCACGGCGAGGCCATTGTTACGTAAATTCCTGATTGAATTAATTTTTAATTTTCCTTTGAAGGATTAACAGATTTTTCAACAATTCTCTCAGTGATGTTTCCTTTTCAGTGCATAGTGAATCTGTAGTTGACTGAGAAGGGTACAGTAACACTGTATGCGAAATCTTGGGTGGACTTTTAAAGTTTCTGCATACGTGAGGGGGAGGATTTGTATCAGGAGGAGAATTATCTAAAAGCAGCAGGGGTATTTGTTGGGAAGTTTTTAACGTGAAGTTCAAAGTCTTCTCAATAGTTTATCACCATACGATCTAAGGGCAGAATTTAAAATGAAGCGAAGAGCCTGTTTTCTCATTAAGTAGATTTCTAATTTCAGTGATAATTTCTAATGGTGGTAAATCATTGGTGTCTTCCTTTTCCACAGTACGAAAAGCTTGCTCGTGATTTTCACTTCTCAAGTAATACATGGTTAAACTCAAAAGTGTAAAAAAATAATGAATAAATAAAAACAGAAAAGAAGACAAACGGTTCTCGCTACCCTCGCAAAATGAATCAGTGGCACTGCTCTATTATGCACTCTTTTGGGGAGGGTGGGGGAGCAACAAGAAAGGAATGAAGTCCTGCAAAAGGAACAACTTCAAAATTGTCAAGAGTGGGGAGAGCGCCTTGAGGGTGACAGGGTTAAAAGGTCACCTGAGTGTGGCTTCAAAGATGGGGGTGAGAAAAGGAGACCCCAAAGCAGTCTGTCTGATTGCCAGGTCAAACGAAAAATAAAAGGGTAGGATAATATTTCTACTCTGCAATAAAAACTAAAAGACAAGCGGGAGGAAAGTTAGACAAAATGGCTGACTACTGGAAAAGCGTACCAATTCATAGGAGCGAAAATTAGAGCAAAAATTCGATAAACAACAAATTGTAAATGAAAAACAGCTTCAAAAATTTAAAAGCAGCAAAAGAAGAATTAGAATATTTCAAGAGAAAAACAAATATAAAGAAGAATTTACTGAGAAAAGAAATTGACCAACAAAACACAAAAAAAAAAATCTTGTTGAACTGAATTTTTAAAAGAAGAGTTGGATAAAAAAAAAAAAAAATAATAATAATAATAATAATAATAATAATAATAAATACTACGGAAACTGGACAAAAATTAATAAAAATCAAAGGAAGAAGAAGTTAAAAAACAGTTGAACAGGAGGAAAAATAGAAAATTTAAAAAATCAAAAATAAAATGGGGATGGGAATCCTTAGAAAGCAAGACAATAAAAGATAAATCAAAAAGCACACTCAAAATTGTAAGAGAAAAAAATATAAATTGTTGTAAAATGATCAAATATATAAAAAAAATAAATAAATAAAAAAAAAATAAAAAACGAAAAGATTTCACAAAGGAAAAAATTCAGACACAAAACAATGCATAATAAAAAGTATCACTAATCAAATAAAATATATCTTGTGAGGGAAGACTTACCCTGGTCGTCTTTAACTGTGTAAAAATTTTTAAAATCCAGAATTACAAGACAAAGATCATAATACGAGGGGAAGAAAACGAGGAGCGAAAAAAAACACGTCTGTACTGCGCGGAAGAAGGAACCGGTCTATATTTATATGACAAATGCTATTTTCGAATTCCAAAAGTAATTTGATCTGAATTTACCAAATTTGCAGATATGTAACAAATTGAGTTTCTGTCATGCTGGGCCATTAAAATCCTGCTGATATGTACACATATTTTGCCACCACCATTGTAAGCTATCATCTACAACGAGCATCTGAGTCATGCAATTTTTCTTGGGAATATTTTCAATTCTAACTACAAATCCCTACACATCAATTCTGAATTAAAAATAGTAGATCGTATACATAATATGTATTGTCCAATCCTGTTATTTTACAGATTCTGCTGTGGACGTCTTTTTCCGGAAGTGCTTGACATATGGTAATATAGTGCTAGCTCTACTTTGAACGCACACATCTGTAAGACATTGGGAATAAATACCTTTCTTCTTCACTCATATTTATATTATATACGAGTTTTCTCGTAAGATTGTTAATTTGTTGTAATGATTAGCCCGTTTTAGATTGCACCATGACGTTATTAGTTTCAATAACAAGAGATATATAGCAGATTCAATATAAGTCACATTACACTATGGTTTATCTGCTATACAAGTTTCATTTCATTCATATTCAATCACAACCTTAAATAAAACATATTAAATAAACAAAAGGGAATTACCATTACGAGTGAAAGTGAAACAATATTTTTGCGCATAAAGAAATACAAAATGTGAAATTTTACAAAAACATATAATGGTAATTATTTAAAAATGCAATAATTATGTTTCATTACATCCCTGTGTGTGTTCTGTTTAAGAATAGCCCTACTGTAGCTCATGCAAGTCATAAAAATACTACTAAAATGGTTACCCAGTGCCTGAGGGTATAACCGGGTGGGGCAAATTCAAATTTCTGCTTCTGGGTGCACCATGTCAAAGTCGAGGACAAAAGAAGCTGCATTTTTATCCTTTACCATGACTCATCGGGTAACACGGGTTCATGGACTTGGTCTAGATGTTGCTGTCGACCAAGTGGGATAGCATAGCATGTTTCGTTATGCCATGATATAAAAAAAATATTCTGAATTTAAGTGACTTTTTCTCCTTTTACCTATTAAATGATATATTATGTACTTCCTGTCTTTGTGTGATCTGTTTTAGAAGTAAGGAGGAGGTATTTTTCATTCATGGACATAATATAAACAATTGAAAAATATCTTATTCATACAACTGAAACAGGACCCACAAAAAGAGAGAAGTACATAATTTATCATTTTAACGTAAAAGAAAAAAAAATATTTCATTTATATTAATGTTTTTTCGAATTAAAAATGGTAAAAATATTTTCGGTGTTTGTGGCAAAACATGATTATTGCTTTTAAAGAATTTCCATTATTTTTTTTTTGTAAAATTTTTAAATTTTCATATTACTTTTTGTGTAAAAAATAATCATTCATGTATATAATATAGATAATTAAAGTGGAGGTCTTCTCCGAGTTTTGAAGACATTTAAAAAAGATCTCTGTAATGTCCCTCCAGCACATGACTGTTGAGGTCGAAATTCTACATTATTCTATGTGTTACTTTAAATGATTGAATGATGAATGATGTACTGTCTAACTAATGATGATTCATTTATCTTAGCTTTTTTAAATAATAATTAAACAATTAATGTACAAAAATTTACGATTGAGAACTATACCTGATAAAGATATCTAAACATAGCAATCACTCCGATTCCATAGCAATCATTCCGATCCCAATGAAGAAGCCCATGGGCATTGAAGGCCATGCTCCCCCGACAGCTCATGGGCCAAGATCTTCCGTCTATTGGCAGACTTCCAAACAAGAGATACTGTTTTTCTTCTTATAGAATAGGGTTGTCAGCCACACTGTCAAAGCTCTAAAGTTATATTAGACAATGAGCTCTGATTTCAAGTGGAGTCGAACGATTGAAAACATCCATGGCACTGCCGCGACACGAAACCTGTTGTACCGAGCGCCACATCATTAGTCCCTCGGCCATCAAAGCCCTTTTTTCTCACTAGGTCACCCATAGTGCTTTCATCATCATCATTGGCGCAAGAGTTCCCTGGTGGGGCAAAGCCGTCTGCATACTGGTAGATTTCCAGACGAGAGATATTAATTTGTTATGGGGTAGAGTTGTCAACTTTACGCCCACGTCTACAGCCCTATTAGACCGGTACCTACGGTTTAAATTAAATTTCGAATAACTAACGACATCCCTAGCACCACCTTGACTCGAACCCGAAGCCTTTTTGCACACAGCACAGACCATATTGCTTTCTCCCATTGTTAATCAGACCCTTTCATGTAAGAATAGAAAGTGTGAGAATTACCACCAGAGAATAATTACACAAAAATCAGTTGTTAAACGGGCTTTTCTTAACATAAGAAAACAAAAAAAAAAGAACTGTCTACTTCTGTTTCAAGCCACTAAGTTGCTTAAAATAAAGATCATTCTACATTCTCAAGTACTTATTTAGTTCTTACTTTGACATGAAAGTTTCAAATAAATGCTCTTCATAAACGTACAAACTTAGTGTACTCTTATTTATCTTCATAATTTTATAATATACATAAAATATATATATATATTGATATCACTCTCTTTAGATTAATCTCCTGCTATCACGACTTATGTTGTTACGATGAAAGGTATTATGGTAACTTATGTTGAAGATTATAAGCAATCAATCATAGTTTTCCTTAATTGTTATATTGCTAATTTTCTTACCTTTTTTTAATATCTGCATAATTTCATATATAACAACTAAATTATCTTCGCACTTCATACGATTTTTTTACAATCATTATATTTACATAACCTAGTGGTGATGTCGTTATTTATTTATCTCACAAATTTTTATCGCATTTCAAATGTTCACACCTCCAGATAAGTTAACGGGATTACTTACATTGGGAATACCTGAATTTGCATTTTCAGATAAGGTATAGCGACGACATCCGGGTTCTGGCAGTAAGGGAATGTTAAAGTGAATAACCATTCATATAGGGATTATCGTTCGTATAAATTTTGAATATCGGCACATTAAAAACACATTCAAACGTTAAGGAATGGATCTAAAAATAATATCCTTGAAGCATGTATGAAAATAAAGACGGCGCAACATCTCCCTTAGTTATTATATTGTTAATTTTTCTTACTAAAATGATTATTGCCAATATGGATATATATATATATTTTGAAATCACTCTCTTTTGATTAATCGCTTCCTATCACAAATTCTGTTGTTACGATGAAAGGTATTGTGGCTGTTGATGTTGACGGCATAAGCAATATTCATTCCCTTAATTATTATATAGTTATTTTTTTTTTACCTTTTTTAACTAATAACAGAATAATTGAAGACATATCTGTCAAATTATCTTTACACTTATCCTTATTTTACAATAAGTATATTTACAGAACCTAATGTTGATGTTATTTGTTTTTGCCACAAATTTTTATCGCATTGCAAATGTTCACATCTCCAGATAAGTTAACGCGATTACGTTATAAATTACATTGGGAATACCTGAATTTGCATACTCAGATAACGTATAGCGATGAAATCCGGGTTCTGGTAGTTTAAGTAAGTTAAAGTGAATAACCATCAATAAAGGGATTATCGTCAATATAAATTTTGAATATCGGAAAGTTAAGAGCACATTCATACCTTAAGGAATGGACCTAAAAATAACATCCTTCAAGCGTCGCCCCCTCCCTTGAGGGTCTGTGTATGAAAATAAAGACGGCGCAACATCTCCCGGTGCGTTAAAAAAGGGATCTGTGCGATAACCGTTCCCTTATCTGGCGGTTTTATAGTTACTAAAAGAGCAGCAATCACAAAAAAGTGCCGTCCGTAATTTTTTTCTCCGCCCACTGTGCTTTCCTATTGGCCGCATTAAACGCTTTTGTCGTCGCGATGCCTCCGGGCTTAAAATGCGCCCGCTCTTCGAACGATAACCCGGAGATAAAACCTGACTCTCTTGCAAGTATCGGGAACTGCCTCCATGTTTGGCCACATTCTACTTCAACTTCCACCATCAGAAGATAACAGACTGACAACCAACTCAATATTATTATGTAATAATCAATATGCTTAACTGGGTCCTAAATGGCTGAGGGTCTAGCGTTCTGATGGTCGGTTCCACAGGTTTCGGATTCGGGTTCCGATGGTATCATGGATACTTGTAGTGGTTCGAAATCCACTTTAAGCCGTAGATAATGGTATAATATGATTACAGAGTGTAGAGCGAAAGTCTGTCAACGTTGGGAAGTAAAACGAAAAACAATATGTCATGTTTCGGAATCTTCCAGTATTCAGAATTCTTTGGACCTCATGGGATTGCCTTGCCATTGAAAAATAAGTGAGAAAGAAAAATACCAAGCTGAAAGTTTGTTTCTCCTTTTATTTATTTTCATCTTTGGATGGTATGACTGTTGAGCGTAGGGCTGGCAACTCTACCCCTTAAAAAGAAAAATATCTGATGTTTCTGAATCTGCCAATAGGCCACGGACTTGGCTTACCATGGGGCTGTTGCGTCTTTGAAAAAAAAAAGAAGAGTCAATATGCTGAAATTGACAAATCTCACTTGTTTCTGAGCGCGTTACAGTGATTTCTTTGATAAATGAGGTGATTTGACGGCAAATTAGATAGGATGTAGTAAAAAACACTCGAAGTTTACTAAAAATTCCTACATATTTTACGATTTGATTCTGATAGAAATAAACGATTATCCTACGAAATCCTCCCAAAGAATAAAGCCACTTTTCTCTTTTAATAAAGTTATCTTACTCAAGCATCATGGTCAACGTTTGGTATACTCCCAAAAGATTAGTAAAGATCAAATGTATATTGGATAAGAAATATTCGATATGTATGAAATTCTTTTTTGGAAAACAACGACATTGAACATCATTATTAAAGCTATAAAATATTACAATATTGATTTCCACGATACATCAGATGACGAAAATAGCAATTATTCCAGCAAGGTAAAAAAAATTTTTTTTTTTTTTTAAACATTTAATATATTGAATTCTTATTAGGAATGTTTAACAAACCCCATATAAAAGTTAATTAATCTGTTAAAGCTGTCATTAGTTAATTCATTTCAATCCGAAATAATGTTTCACTATAGAACGCTATTTCGGATTGAAATGAATTAATGCTTTGTATGAAGCGTTAATCTGCTTATGCGTGATTAATGTCTGCTGTCTGATTAACTTGACTGCAGCAGTAGTATATATATATTTTGCAGTGTTTCTTATGAACCGGTAAATCTGTTTTACTATAACTCTTAGAAAAATTAAAGAAACTTTTATAAATATGCTTGAGTGGGATAGTTAATACCTTTATAGAGGACAATAGTTGATTAAAAAGCTTACATCTGTCAATGCAATTTTACACTTTCATATTGGACACCATAAAAAATTTTCTAAATCAACCCATTTTTCAAAACAAAGCCTAAAATCTTCAATATACTGGCTCATTAAAATTCAATTAATGTAATCCCAGTATCTGTATGACTTTTATTTATTGTTTGCTACATTGTTGATTTATCTAATGGGATGTCAACTTTATTATTGCTTTCCACAAAGAAACTTCATAAGACATTAAATAATCAATAAACCTAAATAATCTATTAAAACATACATTACAAATAATTACCATTACAATTACAAAAATGTACAATGTCTCATGCCTTGCAAGACAAATGGATATAATGATTTTCGTAAAATAATCTTTTAAATAAACGGCTATTCTTGTGACAAATTCATTTAAAAATCTATGTTCAATTTTGGTAAAAACAAAATTATTTAAATTGCTTTCATTTTGCATATATTAAAAAAAGACAAAACATTACGCGAAAAAAATATATGCTACTGATTTTTTGCTAATAAAATAGCTAAATATAAGTAAAAAACAAAAGTCATGCTACAAGACTAATATTTTTCTTACTAATATATGCGAATTATGTGCTTAACCTTTCAATCAAATTTTTACAAGTGTACTTGATAAATAAAATGTACCAGGAATATTTTACTGGAACTTGTATTACAAATTTAAAAAATATATATATAGGTGGCCATAAAAACACTTGTACTTATAACCAAAGCAGCTAGCAAACTTCGGCTAGTACTAATGGAAATCAAATTTCATACGTAGAAAAGAAAATCATATTTCCTATACAAGCTGTGAAAGAAATTTGTTGGTGAATTCTTAAAACAAGTAATATAAAAAAAAAAAAATTTTAAGTCAATTCCTACTTTTTTTCGCTGTATTGCAGAAAGTTCTTTATAAATCATTTTCATTCATTTTCTTAAGTTTATCTGGCGTCCTCTATTGGTAGATACATGCAACTTAAAACTAAAAAAAAAACTACAATTAATTAATTAAATTTAATTACTGAATTAATATTTGAGTATGTAAATGTATTTGAACTTGAGTGGATGAATAACAAGTATTTTATGAACGAGTGGAAATTTGAACAAGATATATATAGGGAGAGTGTGAGCTAATAGAAGGAATTGAAAAAAAAATATATAGGTGGCCATATAAACACTTGTAGCTATAACTAATGCAGCTAGCAATCTTCGGCTATTACTAATGGAAATCAAATTTCATATGCAGAAAAGAATATCACATTTCCTTATACAGGTACTTAGGTTGTGAAAGAAATTTGGAAGTGAATTCTTAAAATAAAAAAAGAAAGGTTTTTAAAGTCCCCGATAAGAGAGGTTTTGCCATTGCTGCCACATACGTGGAAGGAAGTATGAACAATCTATGCAATCTGTCAAGGTTTGTTTTTGTAGCTCTATGGTCATCTTGTGCACACGAGGGCTAATTAGAACGAAATCTACAGTTTAACGTGGATTCCGAACCACTCACAAACATCCATGCTTCCGCCAGGATTCGAAACTGAAGCCTGGGATACCAAAGGTCAGAACGCTAACCATTTGGAAACCAGGTTGCCAATCTGTCAAGGAGTAGCGCTACTTGCGTGATAACAGTGCCACATCGACAGCAGCACCTCTCAATTGCATCTCCTCTCATTAGCAGTGCCACTGTTCCATTTTTATAAAGGAGGGAGTCTACCAGTCACCCAGAAGTTGTTTGATTGTTTGTTGATTAGTGCTTAATATGGAAACTAACTTATATAAGCTGTTGAGATAATGCTTTTTAGTCAGCTTTTTTTTGATGGAGTGGAACGCTTGTTCCAATATTACACTCGTTTTTGGCTGTGAAAATATCTTAAATCCTTTATGCTCGTTGGTGGCACCTAAATTTCGATTCTTGAAATAGAACATAAGATGTTGTATTACAAATATGTAAAGTGACAGAATATGTGCAACAATACATTGGAAACTAAATATGCACCAGCACGCCAGTACCAACAACAATAAATGCTATTTTATTTTGTGTATTTTGTTTATTCTTCACATGCCTTCTACAATGTATAGAGGGGATTTTGTATCAAAAATATGTATTTGAAATATTCCTTACTTTTATCCACCGATGCTTCCAAAGATTGATAATTATTTTATAGCCATCTTGTATTAATACGTGCTTAATAAAATAATCATACATAATATATTAAGTTTCATTTTATTTGATATTCAAAAATACGAGTTTATGATTATTAATTAATGAGGGATGTTCTATATTCTTTTTCAAATAAAAATTGAATCATTTTGTATCACGCCATTCACATAATTTTTTAAGGAAATGAAACTGAATTTCATAAAAAATTTAATCAAAAAATGATTAGATAGTCATAGATGTTTATAGTTATATATTTTTTATTAGGAAATAGCAATTTTTTATGGTATTATGGAATTTTCCCTCATGCTCACCACGGTTGCGCATTGCCACCGAGCCACAAGTTATTGAAAATAAGTTCATTTAAGCTGTTTTAATGTTATCTTATAAATAGAAACCACTTTTGTAACAAAAACAATAAGCATAAAGGGATAAATAAATAAAAACATTATAAATGAAACTTCACATGTATGAAATCAGGATTATTATGATATAACGCGATCTGTATATGATATAACGATCTATATACACTTAACAAAATGCATATCATACGAAACTGGTCATTTTTTAAGTTTGTTATGTATTGTTTAAAAACCCGAAATATTTAATAAAAGAAGTTCGATTAAAATATTTCAATACAAATATTAAAATCATATTTTGAACAAATATGATTGAAAGATTACATGAATTCTAAATTTATAACATGCCAGGATTTGTATATGATATAGCGCAATATTATACTATAATATCTATGGAAATTATAATTTTTAGTTTGTATTTTAAAAACCCCAAAAAATTTTGAAATAGCTGTCAATTCAATACAAATATGAACACATCTTTACCAATTTTGAACAAAAATTTTTAAAATATTTAAAGATAAAATGAACTTTAAATTTATAATATAAAATCAGGATTTGCATTTGATCTAATATTTTCATCCTTAACAGCTTTATCCGCCGACCTATGGTAGATTTCGAGACGAGAGATGTTTTTCTTTTATGGAGTAGGGTTGTCAGCTCTACGCCCAACAGTCATATGTTGAGGCTTAAAATGTATTCGAACCACTAAAATGGCACCGCACTAACATAAACCTGTTTTGCCGAGCCCAGAGGGCTAGCCACTTTCATTTACACTTGATATTCAAAAATGGAATATCATACAAAAATTTTGTTAATTTGTTATGAATTGTTCAAAAACCAAAAATTTAATAAAATCCGTCAATTAAAGTATTTCCATACAAACATTAGCATATTTCATATCATATTTTCAGCAAGAAATTTTAAACATATTTAAAGATAAAATGAAAGACGAAATCAGGACTTGTATATAATAACAGGCGGGCTGACAAGTTCATAGCATAGATGGCGCTACTAGTATTAAATCCATATGATTTTTTTTAGTTAGCCCTCACCCATCAAAAGACACGTGTATAAATTTGACAACTGTTGCACTATTAGTATGTGAGTTATAGCATTTTTAGTGAAGTTATAGCATTTTTAGTGTTCAACACGTGCGGTCCACTCGGCTGACTGTCGATTGAACTCGGTGTGAAATGATGGAGCCATGTTTCATCCATTGTCACATATCGACGCAAAAATTCGAGTTTATTACGATTGAACAGTTTCAAACACTGCTTAGAATCATCAATTCGTTGTTGTTTTGGGTCGATTGTGAACTCGCGCGGCACCCACTTTGAACAGAGCTTTCACATATCCGAATATTCATTCACGATATGTCCAACACGTTAATTTGATAGCTTTACGGTCTCAGCTATCTCAATCAATATCGGATAATCTTTACGGTTATCCGAAATTATTTTGTGGTCTTTTTTGATGTTTTCGCCGGTAACAGCCTCTTTGGGGTGTCCACTGCGTGCATCGTCCTCGGTGCCTATTTTGCCTCGTTTAAATTTAGCAAACCACTTCTCTACGGTTGATTTTCCTCGTGCAAAATTCGAATAAGGTTTATCATGCCAAGCCTTGGCTTCAATGGTATTTTTTTTTTTTGCGAAAAAGCAATGCTTTATTAACACATGGAATTCCTTTTTATCCATTTTTTTTAAACTAACAAAAGTTGCTTCACTAAAAATGCTATAACTCACATACTAATAGTGCAACAGCTGTCAAATTTATACACGTGTCTTTTGAAGGTCAGGAATAACTAAAAATCATATGGATTTAATACTATTTGCGCCATCTATGTATCAGCCTATGAACTTTACAGCTAACTTGTTATAATGCTGACCTATATATACTTAACAAAATGAATATCACACAAAACTTGACAAAAATGACAACAAAATTAATATCACACATTATTTAAATAAAACTGAAAAAATTAATAAAATGGCTATCGATTAAAATATTTCATTGCAAATATTGAAGCTTATAATATTTTGAACAAAAAAAAATTTGTGAGTTATCATGAACTCTATATTTATAAAAAAATCATTAAATTTAAAATAATCAAAAATTTCAGATATTTTATTATTAAAATAACATTTGATTTGAATGATTTAAAAATAACAATAATAATAATAACCATTTTTAGCATATTTGTGTCAAACTCCGCTGTACAACTAAAGCAGTTTTGGCTTTATATCTAATCTGTTAGTAAGTGACCAAAATGTTTACCGGACAGAAACTTAGCATTGTGGAAAGAGCCGAGATACAGTGAAGTACAATGAGAAGACAGGGGGAAATCTTAAGGGAATTCTCTCTTATCAGAATTCACTGTACATGGAGCAATAGCAGTGATTTATTCTTTCGAGATTATTTACAAAATCCTATACACTGCAGTTGGGCAGCGACTGTGTTGCCATACAATACTTGCAAAAACTTGGCGGAAAAAAAAGGCGCCAGTCTAACTTTGTTAAAAATGCTTCTCTTCTTTTGATAATGTTTAAAAATCAATTTATTCTTCGAGGTACTGAAGAATAATAGGTTTGGCACTGAGGGATTAACAAAAGTGGCCTTCAGTCTTTAACATGAAGTATAAAAATGATGAAATATTGAAAATTTGTATCATTTTTTATCGTTATAGAAATTAGTCAAGCTTGTAATATTCAAGTTGATTTTTCAAGCCAGGAATATTTTACATGTAGAAAACTCCTAATGCTATGTAAGTTGTATTTAGTAAAAATTATGTCAAATGTATTGATGTGTGTGTTATGTTTTAAAATTTATATGGCATTTGTTATTACTAGTTTTTCATTTTTATTTTCTTTCTAATTGTATTGGATTCAGTTATTGTTTAACCTTTACCTTTTTTATATGTTATTATTTCATGAAACAAAAGATTATTAGATTATATTTTCTTGTTAAGTTAATAAAAAATAAAAAATTATACTTCGATTTTCTTTTCTTTTTTTTTTTTTGAAAATAATGAAAAAGACTATTTTAATTATTTAATAAAATATTAATGATTAAACTTATTATTAATGAAAAGACTATTTTAATTATTTAATCTTAATTTTTTAAATATAAATTATTATACATATTGGAGATTCTTATGAAAAACAATCTGTAGAAATATATATCAAACAGTTTAAAAATCAGTTTATTTATTGAGGCACTGAAGAATAATAGGTTTGGCACTGAGAGATTAACAAAAGTAGGCTGTTGGGTCTTCAGTCTTTAACATGATAAATGATGAAAAAAAAAATGATAAAATAAATGATGAAATGATGAAAAAATAAATAAAAAAATGATGAGAAAAAAAAAAAAAAAAATAAAAAAAATGATGAAATATTGAAAATTTGTATCATTTTTATCGCTATAGAAATTAGTAAAGCCTGTATATTCAAGTTAATTTTTAAGATAAGAATATTTTGTATGTAGAAAAACTGCAAATTTAATGTAAGATGTTGTTAGTAAAAAATTATGTGAAACTCATTGATTTTTGTGTCTAATTTTGTATTTTATTTGTTATTTTTTGTTGCTGGTATTTAATTTTTACTTTTCTTTCTAATTGTATTCGATTCTGTTAATGTTTAAATTTATCTTTGCTAAAATATGTAATAATTTTAAACAAAACAAACGAAATAAAACAAAAGATAATTAGATTACATTTTCTAGTTGAATCAATAAAAATAAAATAAAAATTGGTTTCGATATTTTTTTTTTTTTTAAAATTAATAAAAAAGACTGTTTCAATTTAAATTATTATAAATATTGTCAATTTATTTGAAAAATAATATGAAGAAAAATATACAAATACCTAAAATATACCTAATAAAATGGACATTGAATTAATTATTCGCAATTGTTATGAAAGGTATCTTTAGAAATTAACAAACAAAATTAATTATATATATACATGTATATATATAAATTATTACCATGTGTAAACATAATTTCATTTCTGTATGATATTTGTTATTCCACTAATATTCATAACAATATAGAACAGAAAATAAAATAAAAGAGGTCGTAACAATAGAGATAATTGCATATTTTGTTATGTTTGACACAACTAACCAAATAATGATATTATAATCACCGTGCTAACATTTCTAAAATGAATATCGATTTAGCATATTAATGTAATCCTTTTTTATTCAAATACTATACATAAAAAAGTAATTACTTGCTTTTGAAAATTATTGCCCTTATGTTATTATTAATCATCTAGCCATTTCTTCCTCTTAAGTGTGAGTCTGACAAACTAATTATAAAAGTTGGTATTAGTTAGTAACTTATAGTCCTTACTCCTTCAAAAACGCCAAAATAATTTTTTAAAAATTAAATAAAATTTGAAGTTACATTTCCTCTTAAAATTTTTAATTTATCAACAATGAGCATTTTTTTTTATAGAAATTGAAAACATAAAAATTTTAGTATCTTTTATATATACTGTCGTCCAAATGTTACTATCGTTCATACTTTCCTTTAACATGAAATAGAATGTAGTTTCTTTTTTTTTTCTTGTATTATTATTTATTTTATTTAATTTTAATTTAATTTTGAATTTTAGTCTTTATGAATCACTAAAATTTTCTTTTTTTTGTCATATTGTTGTTTATTTATTTAATTTTAATTTTTCATTCCAGTTTCTAAAAATATTATATATATTTAATTAATATATATTATTATTTATAATTATATATATATATATTTAATTTTTCATATATATAATTGAGTGTTGGATTTATAAATATTACTTATTTTTATAAGCTAAGTGTTTTACTTGTGCTGTTATACGGAAATGTTGTTTAATTATATAAAAACACAAAATATTTTTTAATTAATGCAAGAAATTTAGATGAACTGTTTTGGTACTATTACAAATTGCATTTATATTATTTTGGTATCGTATTTAATTTGTAAGTATTAATTCACATATTCTAAATTTATGTAAGTATATTACAAATATTTTTATGTAAGTATATTACAAATATTTTTATGTATGTATATTACAAATATTTTTATGTATGTATATTACAAATACATACATTTCCTAAATTTATGTATGTATATTACATGTATTGCATTTATATTATTTTTTTGGCATCGTACTTAATTTGCAAATATTAATTCACAGTTTCTAAAAAGAGTCCATTAAAACAATTCAAGCGTTTTTTCAATAAAAATAATGTTGATAGGAAGAATATGTCCTACTCTATTCTACATGTGATAAATTAATTTCATAAAAAGTAACAATAGAGGGAATGAAAATATCGGCATCTAAATTGAAAGTAAAGACCATGCACGATGCAAACCTAGACATTATTTAAACATCATCTACTATGACGAATAGCTGCTACCTGCCTTCATAGGCAATCACAAAAGTGTTCAAATTTATTAAGGTCTGAGAACCAAACAGACATTCAATCCTTACTTGCTCAGTTTATCTCTGTCTCTTACAATCATAATGCAGGTTACAAACCTAGATCTGTGAAGTAAGACATGATCCACCCATTAAGATATATCTTAATTTATAGCCACCTTACGGTATTAAATGAAGATCACAGGTTTCGTTCCAAACTCTTTTTTAGTGTCAATCATGGAAGATATGAAAGGCAATCTAATTTCACGCAAACTTAATCGCACACCCTTCTTAGTCGTTTTTTAGCACATTATGAACAGGGATTTGACATTTGTCTCTGTAAAGAAATACAAAGATACTCGATTGGATTAAAGTCTGAAAATCAAACATACATATAATATTTATTTGCCTTAATCATCAAGATGTCTATTGATAATTCTAAATACTGGTGGTAGATAATTGTTCATATATAAAGAAATATCGTAACTTATAGCATAATCATACAATTTAAACCAAGATCAAGTATTTCATTCCAATATCTCCCGGTGTCGGCCATTGAACACATTGAAGACAATCTGATATCCCAGACATATACCAACATCATTCTATTCATTTCCTCTCCTTCAAAGTCTTTCAGCATATTATGAACAGGGAACAGTCTTCTCTCTTCCTAGGTAATCCAAAAGTGATCAATGGGATTCTAGATTACTTGTCCCTGATATCTAGCTGACCATTCCATTCATTCCACGCCTTTATCCTTAAGATGATTGAGGACAATCCCAGTTTAGTAAGGTACTGCATCATTATCCATTAAAGTGAAATAACACCTATAGCACCAATATGTGATTTTAAATAAGGATCAGAATAATCATTACGAAACTTCTCATCTGTCATAAATCCTCTTTAGAACTTATTAAGGTCCATTTAATCTCAATCAGCGGTTTTACAGTACATTTTTCACTTCGTCTATAATTGTGTGTTTAAATAGGCAGAATGGTATAACAACGGGAGTTAAGTAGTATCAAGAGCATTGCTTTCTACAGATCAGAACACGATCTGAATCTTCATATAAAACCTACACTCCTGTAAGAAGTATAAATCTACTTTGATTCATTGCTTTCTTGAGAGATCTCTTGACCAATGCAATGAGGTTTATTTTTTCAATCGTTTGTCTCTGTATCGCCAGATGCATTAGAAAAATCTCTACAGTCGTTCAAGCTAGGCCGGCCAACGACACCAGAATTAATCTTCTTACATAAAAACTTGTATTGGGAAGACATTTCACAGCGTTTAAGATATTCCTTGTCCCTGTTTCGACAAAAGGGTTTCCAATAATTTGGAACACATAATATTTCACTTCTTCATGAAACAGGAATCCTCCAAATGATAAACACGTGACTGCTTGAAATAGGTCTCTTTGAAACTGTTTAAACTGAATTTCTTGATCTGACCTCAAAGTATTTCTGCCCTCTGACAGGAATATTAAGTTATCTAGTAACATCATCTTGCCATTAGCCTATATCTATCCACCCTATTACCACTGACGTCAGAATTGCATAGCGCTGACGTTAGAATAGCATGACAATGGATAGCATAACTCCTTTTCTTCTTGTCAGTGTGGTGTCTGTTATAATCCAAAACATTCAACCACAGCTTATTTTTTAAACATAAAATTTACTGTTCAACATGAATAACACATGCTCAAAATTTACACACAAAAGTATCAGCAACATTCTCCTCTACATGGAACCATGGCAAGACCATCACACACTAGCTGAAAATCGTCTGTCCCTCTCCCTGGACCACACCCAATTTGAAACACCCTCCTCAGGTTGTTGCTACCGTCGTATCCCCTGAAGAATACAAGGGAATCAAATATAATGGTGTTCCAGAATAATATTGTCCATCTCGGAATATAAATCCCCTTCCGATGGATGGTTCAGACACTGTATGGAGGGTGCAACAGCTGGTCAATCAAATTCATGATGAGGAGTAATCTTGACATCAGGGTAGTTACCACATTTTTGGTTTGTTTAACGTCCTCAGCAAAATTTTCATATTTTTGGAATTTAATGAAATTGTAGATTCTTTGGGGACGAATGCCAAAAGTCTGGATCCGACTGCCACTTCTAATTCTCTTGCAGATGCTATTGCCTTGACCGAATCTAAGCTTATGATTCATTCTAAGATCAAAACCAAATACAAAATTACAGAACTAATTGTCAACAGAAAAACAGCTAATACTCTCACAAGATTAAGGATGTAGAACCACTCTACTCAGGGTTTAGAGGGAATCCTTCTAACAGTAAGGTTTAACAGCCTGACGTCAGAAGTTGCTCGGCAACAAAACATGGTCGAAACTTCTGCAGGCGTCACGGCAATAGCTTATCTCCCTGTAGACTTCTAGACTTATGTATGTTAGTGTTTCGTCAGTCAGTACAGCAATATCCACAATACCTTGGTGCACATAATTGAAGATTTATAATCCTTCATTAGAAGCACAAAAATTTCATTAGTATGTTAATCACATCGATTCTAACCTATAAGTATCTAAATATTGAAAAACAATATTGTGGTAAACATATTCATTTAATTTGATTTAATTAGCATAACTAGCCCTATAAAATATTTCCGATTACATTTAATGAAATATTAATTTTAAAAAGTTTGTAAGTATGAAAATTTTTATTGTTTTATAAGTGACTTTTTTTCGGTATTAATCGTTCATTATAGTACATTCTTCAAAAACATTTTGGAAAATTAACAATAATAAAGATGATTTAGTCTAAAATAAATTTTGTGTGCTTCAACTAAAAATTGTGGTTGATAGTCTAATTATGTTTGTAGAAAATAAAATTTCGAATTTTAAATCATGTGTCAAAATTCAAAAACACAATTTTTTTTTCTTTTCTTTGCATAACAAATTAAATTCTTTATTTTATTAAATTTTCACATTAAATAAATAATAACGGGATTATATTTATTTATATTAATGTTGATTTACATATATATAATAAATACTATAAATACACATATAAAACACATTTATTTTCAATTCCAGAAATATAAATACAACAATTTCAAATCATAAGGAACTTTCAACAATTCAAAATGTAATAAAATTATTGTACAATTAAATAAACTGATTTTCATCAATAAATAGTTCAGAACATATGCTTTTTGGTTTCATTTATCCAAATAATTTTCCATTTATTATTATAATATTGCATTACTGCATGTAAATATAAAATTACAAAAATAGTACAAAGCATACAGTTTTATTTTACTATATATGATAAAATTATTTATTGAAAAAATGGTTTGAAATTAAATGGTAATGGTTCAAATCTTTTTACATCAAATTTCAACTCAATTTATATGAAATGATTACCGTAAAAATATATTTTATGAGTTGAAAATGTTTTAATAATACATTCTTTTTTTTGCAGCAATATTAATATATTATGTAAGCAAATGTAATAAAGTTATAAAGAAATAAATAAAATAAAAGTTCAATTTTAATCTTAGAAATATATTTAAATTGAAGATAAATGAAACATTTAACCTTAAAAATCAAAATGAAATTTCATTCAATTTGAAATAATGCATTTAAATATTTTCAAAATCTTTTATATTTTAAAGATATTTTCCATAAACTATTTTATCCTAATAGTGTGTTTGTTTTTGTCTGTTTGCAAAAACGTGTCTGGGAAATGTAAAGAGTCTAGAGCATTACAGCGTAAAATTTGATATATTGTAAAAAAATTAATCAATATGTTTTGCATAAAAGAAGCATTATTTTTTTTTAAGAATTGTAATTTAACCTTTTTTCTGTATTTTCAAACAAAAAGTGAAAAATTTTTTAACTGTTGATTTCTATACCCATATGATGAAAAATATATGAAAAAGAAACAAAATTAGGAAAAGATAGTCTGAATTGTTAATTTTGTAAATTTTAATCTAATTTGCAAATATAAATTAAAAGTTTTTTAATTAAATACAGTAATGAAAATTTTTAAATTTAAAATGTTAAATTGAAAACATTTAAAATAGTACGATACTGTAAATATACTTAGAGAGTTAAAGTTGTATTAAAACAAATTTTGTTACAAAAGAGACATTTCTAATGGAAATACAAAAACAGGTTTCGCGTTCGAGTCCCGGTGATGCCATAGATGTCTGTAGTGGTCTGAATCCATTTTAAACCGTAGGTTCCAGTCTAGCATGATCATAGATTGCTGTGGGATATATATATATATATATATATTTTAAAGTTAGAATTTTTTTAAGTTAGAAAATTTAAACAAGATATATAAACATATATATAGGTAGAGTGTGAACTAATAGTAGGAATTGAAAAAGAAAGGTTAATCAAGTTTAAATTTTCCTTTTCATCTGGCGCCATTTATAGGCATACGCCATATACATGCAACGATTAAAATCTAAAAGAAACTAAAATTAATTCATGAATTAATATTTGAAAAAAATTATTAACATCAAGTGCCATCTACTAAAAATTAAAAAGATAAAATGTATTTTAAAAAAAAAAATGAATAAAAAATATTTTATTAACGATTGAAAATTTGAACAAGATATATATATATATATACCAAAAGTTAAAAATTTTTTGAACGTGAGTTTATGAATAAATAAGTTTATTTTATTATATTCCTTAAAATTTGAATAAGATATATATACATAGGATATATATATATATATACTAATATAAGGAATTGAAAAATAAACTTCTATTCTATTGCATGTAAGATAGTAGTAAAAATATTTATTTTTTTGTCGTCTGTCTAAATATATAATAAAACTTACATGTAATCTTCAAACCTATTATAAAATTTAAAAATTATCTGAAACAATATATCTTCTAAAAATATCTTTAATCTTAAGGATGGTTGGTTCCTCTGAAAAGGTAACTAACTCTCATTTCACAACGACTATCATAATATTCTAAAAATAAACATCGGTTATAGGATAAAACTTCATTCATTCATTCATTGTTTATCATTACATTCTACATCAAAAAAATATCTACAAGTAACTAAATATCCATCAGTGCTGATCAGTATTTACTTACAACACTTCGAAAAAAAAATGTTGTTAAATTTTAATATGCCAATTTATATATGTGAATGTCCCATTAGCATATTAGCTCTAAATTTTCCAAAACCTCTGTAATGATATTTGTACAATAAAGCTTATATAAGAAATGTTACAGTGTCCATAAAGTAAGACCAATTCTCAATTTAAAATACCCGCGACTTATGGAATTTCAATTTGTTTTTCTTTTCTAGGTTGCTGGCACAGTTCTTGACGTCTATGTGAAATTTTACACAAAATATTCATTGGTGCTTGAGTTGCGCTTGGTTTTGTGAGATGCTAAAACTGACCCCTGACTGATTTGGAAATGTCTGAATTATTTGAGCAAGAACTTCCGTTAAATTTTGTTTGCAGAAACGTATGGAATGTTTTAGAAGGCATTCGGTCAGCATTCCTATAACGGAAATAAATGTTAGAAGTGGTAAAAACAGTTCAAAGAAGGCGGAGAACGCGTTGAACACGAAGATGACGACCCCCAATCTAAACCGGCGAAGCTCACGTCTAAAACATTAAAGATTTTTTTCTTGCAAATAGTCGATTTACAATTAGAGATCTTTCTGATGATGTTGGAATTTCAAAATTCCACTTTAAAAGATGTTTTGGGCCTCAAACGCGTCAAATCTCGATTGGTACCGAAAACACTGAATACGCCAGCTCACACTGCATTGATTCTTTGGGACCTTTTCACCAAAAATTAAACAGATATCGTTCCACAACCGCCGTATTCACCTGATTTAGCATCCTGCTACTTCTGGCTATTTCCTAAACTCAAAAGACCGCTCCTGGGACACCGTTTTGAGTAAATTGAAGAGACATTTCAAAAATCGCCTGAATCAGTTTTAGCATCTCACAAAACGCGTAACTCAATGAATATTTTGTATTTAATATTGCCAAAAAAAAAATGGGGAAAAAATGAAAAACCGTATGCATGTAAATTTAAATTAAAAACTGGTCTTACTTTTTGGACACAGTAGTATTCTTCTATTCTAAATAGCTGTACGGCGATTTTCTTCGAAACCGATTGTAAATCAGTAAAAACACAAAATAAAGTTATTTTATCTCTTCTTCAAAGACGTAGCTTTCACACAGACACATCAGACATCAGGTACACATCAGACATATAACCATCCAAGGCCGTCTGACTACTAGCAAATTTCGAAACATGAGATGATTTTTTTAATGGATAGGGTTGTCAATCTACGCCCAACGATCTACAGTCATATTACACGGGGATCTATGTGGTGTGTTGAAGTAATGTTGATTTCAGTGATTTATTTTCTTGTTTAGAATGTTCCTGTTCTGGAGTGATTCGATGTCATTGTTGAGTTTTTTTAAATGCATATTTTGGAGTTTCTGGGATTCAAATATTTTATAGTTGATTAATAATTTAAAAAGACTGAAATAGTTTAAAATATTAATGATATCGTGTATTTTATGTTGATTTGATATAAAATCAATATATATATACATATTTATATCGAATATTGTTCATATTTTATGTATACCAAAAATATGAACATATGAGTGAGAACATAGGAAAGAGTTTAACAATGGTTTAATAAATTTACTTAGCAGCATCATTTACAAATATTGCGGGTATGTCATTTAAGGGATATGAAAAAATTAAATTATTTATGGTAAATATCGAGAAACCAGTTCTTGATCTTGATATAAACTATGTTGTTGTTGTTGTTCTAATGCAACTCTCAATACCCAGACAGTTAATTTTATGCGATAAACATTGACGCTATGGACATGTAACACTACCCTCACAAGCTTCTACGGTCATATTAGAACGGGACCGACGGTTTAAAGTGAATGCCGAACCACTTCAATCTTCCATGGCAAAGATGGGACCCGAACTCGAGCCTATGCAGCGAATGCCTGCGGTTCGAAACCTGTATCGCTCTGTCACCAGGACCCAATAATTTTATTTAATGCACTATAATTCCATAGCTGGGACTCGTGTTCATAGATGAACATGATAAATGCATAGCTGTGATGTCCTAACATTGATGTCAAGTTAAGAGGTTGGATTCTTACTCGGAATGTTCAATCTAAATTGCAATGAAAAAATGGGGACGCAATATAAGAAACCTTATTTCATGCACACTGGATAAAGCTGGATTTTCTATAACCGAGCGAATTATAGACTAAACTAAAAATTTCTTTGGATAATTTATGTAAATCTAATTTTATTTTCTTGATGAGTATAAGAACTCATTATAATTTAGTATACTTGTAAAATCAATACTATATTTACTGTACCGATGTTAATATGACTATAATATAATAACTATTGAAGTTAATAAATTTTAATTTAATTAATTGTATATTGAATTTTCTTAAATTGAAGAACGCAATGCAATTGAAAATAAAGAAAATAATTTGTTCAGTGGTGCCATGGATATTTGTAGGGGTTCGGAATTCACTGAAAGCCGTAAGTGCCGCTCTCATATGACTGTAGAGCGTCACAGAGATGAAGTCAGACTTCTACCTACGGGTGCTCTATCACAACAGAAGTCTGTCCCCTTTTCCCTTCAACCATGAGTCCATACTGGTTCGTGGGCTTTAGAAGCCTACCTAGTGGGATAAGAAACAACAACAACAACATGTTTCATCTACCTCACGATAATTTTATAGCCGGAATCCGTATTCTGAAATGAATACGATTAATTCATAAGCAGTATTGTCCTACCATTGTTATTAAGGGAGAAATTGGATTATCACTCCGGTAGGTTCAATTCTTAATTGCAATGAATAATTTGGGATGCCATGTAGCAAACCTCATTTGATGCACCGTGGATAAGACTAGATTTCTATTTTTCTTGTTCTAATGCAGCTGGCATACACTTAGACAGCTTGGTCTTGGATGCCTTAAGGCAAGCGCTGCACAGATTTTATTCACTTTGCATTACCCAGGGGGCGCGTGTAACTTGAAGATAAGCCATGGACGCGGAGTAACAATGTCCCCGCAATGCTCTACGATCCTATTAGGACCGGGACCTACTGTTTAAAGTGGATTCCGAACCACTACAAACATCCATGGCACCGCCAGGGACTTGAACCCGAAACCTGTGGTACCGAGCGCCAGCCACTCGGCAATTCAGGCCCCACCGAGTGAACTATAGATGTATTCTTTTTTCTTCTGTACAGGTAGTGTTGTCAGCCCTACTCTCAATGTTCTACAACCATATTAGACCTTGACCTATAGTTCAAGTAAATTCCGCACCACTACAAACATCCGTGGCACCGCAGGGACTCGAATCCTAAACCTGTGGCAAAAAGCTCCTGAGCACTAGTCACTTAATCATGAAGCCTGAACTGTTGACTAAATTAATAAATTCCTGTGAATAATTTAAATAAATCAATTTTTACATGCTTGATGTGTATAAGAACACATTATAATTTCGTATATTTTTAAAATCAATGTTAGATTTTATCAACATCATCATAATTGGCGCAACAGCCCCATGGTGGGCCCATGGTTCGAAACATGAGATATCATCTTTTTTTTAGGTGTAGGGTTGTCAGCCCTACGCCCAACGATCTACAGTCATGCTTGACTGGGACCTACGGTTTAAAGTGGATTCCGAATAACTACAAACACCCATGACACCCCTGGGACTCGAACCCTATGGTACCGAGCGTCAGAGCGCTAGCCACTCAGCCATTCAGGCGTCAATGTTATATTTACTATACAGATATTTATAAAACTATAATACAATAACTATTGGAACTTAATAAATTTTAATTTAATTCTCTGGACGTTTGAAATTTCTCAAATTGAAGAATGTGATATTATTGAAAATAAAAAAAAATAGATTGTTCATCTGCATGATAAAATAAAATGTCTACTTTGGCGTCTAAATTCTCCGTATATGACCGCACTTAGTAAGCATTATTTATTAAAATATTTCAAATTATTTTCTTTTTCTTAAGGATAATCACTATATAATAACCATTTATAAATTAATTCGTAAAAATTAAAACAAATAAAATTTAACTAAAATTATTTTTTAAAAACCAACTTTATAATTTTAATTGGAAAGAAAAATTAGAGACAATATTTTTTAATTATGTATTTATTACATATTAAAAATATATATACAAATGAATACATTTTTGAAATGTAAATAATGATTATGTTATGTACAATGAATGCGTTATTATACCATATGAAAATGGTACCTACAAAGAATATGTTATTATACCATATGAAAATGGTATGTACAAAGAATATGTTATTATACCATATGAAAATGGTATGTACAAAGTATATTATTATACCATATGAAAATGGTACATACAAAGAATATGTTATTATACCATATGAAAATGGTATGTACAAAGAATATGTTATTATACCATATGAAAATGGTATGTACAAAAATATGTTATTATACCATATGAAAATGGTACATACAAAGAATATGTTATTATACCATATGAAAATGGTATGTACAAAAAAATATGTTATTATACCATATGAAAATGGTATGTACAAAGAATATGTTATTATACCATATGAAAATGGTATGTGCAGTGGTATAAAAATGAATACGTTATAAAAACGTACAAAAATGAAAAATGATCTATATACAATGAATTTTTAGAGTTTGTAATTTAAATTTTTGTGTCTTATGGTTTTTGTGTTTTATTTTTTTTGTAATTTATTTTTTTTGTCATTTAATTTTTTCATGGTTATTATTTTTAAAATTTAAAATTAACGATAAGCCTAAAACAAAACATAAATACAAAATAGATATATAAACATAAAAACATAAAATACATAAAAAACATAAAACATAAAATCATAAAACATAAAAACGTAAAACATAAAAACATAAAAACATAAAACATAAAAACATAAAAACATAAAACACATAAACAATAAACAAATATACATAAAATAAGTTCGCATTGTGCTTCTTCTGTTTTTTTTTTTCTTTCTCTATTGTAATGGATGTTGAGTCTTGTTGTTCTATTGCTATTGTTTATGTATTGTATTAGACGAGGAATTTATTTTCTGTTTATATTATTAACTATTGCTGCAGTTTGTTCTGAATGCCAAAAATTCATTTTAATATGGTCTTCCAAATTGGATTAGTACTATTGTCGAAGTTATTTTAGATGATGATTTGGAGATACAGAGATATGGTTGCAAGTAGACGGATGATAGGTTTTTGCTGCACATGGTAGGTTTAAGGATATGATGATATTGTTTTACAGTAGGATGAAAGGCAGCTGGTGTCTGGTAGGAATTCGTAGTTCTATTGTAATTTCTGGAGTGTCCTTCTGAAGGGTTGATAGTCAGATGAGTCTTGATGAGTCTTGCTGTTCTATTGCAGTTTTACGTATTGTATTAGATGAGAATTTATTTTCTAACAATTTTGTAACTATTGCTGCAGTTTGTTCTTGATACCTTAATGAATATTTTAATATGGTTTTCGAAATTGGATTGCTATTGTCAAAGGTATTTAGATCATGCAGATGGAGAGATTTGATTGCCAATAGATGGGTGCTAGGTTTTACTGCAGATGGTTGGTTGAAGGATATTGACGTTAAGATGATATTGTTTTACAGTAGGTTAACAGAGCAACTGGTCTATGGTAGGATTTCGTAGTTCTATTGTAGTTGCTGGAGTGTCTTCCTGATGAGTCGATAGCGCGCTGAGTTTTGCTGTTCTATTGCTGTTTTTCATGTACTGTAGTAGATGATGAATTTATTTTCAATTATTTCTGAAGTTTGTTCTTAGTGTAAAAATGAATATATTAATATGGTCTTCCAAATTGGATTATTATTGTCGAAGTTATTTAGATGCGGCAGACAGAGAGATTTGATTGCGATTAGAGGTATGATAGGCTTTGCTGCAGATTGGTTTAAGGATATTGATGTTAAGATGATATTGTTTTACAGTAGGTTAACAGAGCTATTGGTCTATGGTAAGATTTCGTAGTTCTATTGTAGTTGCTGGCGTGTCTTCATAATGAGTTGATATTGTGCAGAATTGATATTGTCTTGATGAGCCTTGTTGTTCCATTGCTGTTTTTTATGCATTGTAGTAGATGTGGAATTTATTTTGAAAATATTAAATATTGCTGCAGTTCGTTTTTAATGCGTAAATGAATATTTTAGTTTGGTTTTCCAAATTGAATTAATATTGGGGAAGTTATTTTAGATGATGAAGCTAGAGATTTGACTGCAATTAGATGGATGATAGATCGTAGGTTTAAGGATATTGTCTTTAAGATGATATTGCTCAATGGTTGGATAACAGAGTAACTGGTCTATGGTTGGCTTTCGAAGTTCTATGGTAATTGCTGGGCTGTCATCGTGATGTGGAGATAGGCATTTGTAAGGTGGGATTTGAAAGTTGGTTTAATGATTGGATCGGAAAGTTCATATTGTTCAACTGATGGATATACAATCATTTCGTCAATATTTAGTTTTTGCAATCTATTATAACTATTTGAAGTTTTTTACGTGAGTCGGTTTATTGTTTCTTTTTTGGATGAAAGTGAAGTTCATGAAGTCTAGGATATTGAAAGCCATGATAAAAGAGCAAATTTTAAGAAAGTCAACAGGTGAGGCTATGAAGATGATAGCTAAGCCAATCCATGCCAGGAATATATTGTCTTTATTTTGAATTCTGTTATAGTTTTCGGTTGTCAAGAAGCTCAAAATGCGCAGAAGAAATCCATAGTCGTCAACATTCTCAATGTAAATTACATTCTAAACTTCCTCATTATTGCACAAGAGTATGCTGTTTTAAACAATGGTTACCTGATAACAATAAAATAGAATGTCGCAGTGTCTAAAACAATGATTGGATATATATTGTTCCAATATTTCCTTTTATTGATTCGGTTCTTTCAACAAATAAAAAAAGTATCTGAACATCAGACAATATAGACAAATATATATATATAATACTGTGCCCAAAAAATAAGAATAATTTATATTTTTTTCAAAAATTCATTATTTAATCTTCCAAATTTATTTCTTCTTCTTCAAAGGAATCTTCTCCAGGCACAATGCACTTATGCCGAGGTTTTCCAATCCTCAATGCATGCTAAAAAGTCATTGGCCGGAATGGCCTTCAAAGCGCTTGGCGATTCACGTAGAATCTCCTCAATCGACTCAAAATGGTTTCCCTCGAGGGGTCTTTTGAGATCAGGGAATAGCCAGAAGTCGTACTGTGCTAAAACGGTGAATACGGTGGTTATGGAACGATATGGGTTTCATTTTTGTCGAAAAAGTCACGAAGAGTCAATGCAGTTGACTCAGAATGCTGATGCAGAATCATTGAGCTGGCACAGTATCGTGATGCAAAAACCAATAGTTGTTTTTCATAAATGTGTCCTCTTTTTGAGAATAGCTTTGCACAAACGACGCATAACACTCAAATAATATTCCTTGTTGACACTTTGGCCCGGATTAAGTAATTCATAATATACCAATAAATATATAATATAATTAAATATTTTAAATATAAATCATAAGTAAATAAATAAACAATATAATTATAAATGATTAATAAATAAATAAAAATAAATAAGTCAGCAAATAACGGCATAAAATTAGATAATAAAAAAAAATATCGAGTAGTGAACGATAAGTATTAAACGACATGTACTATAATTGGTCATTGTAAAATCTGCTTTTTCAATTTTAAAAGAAGATATTGAAAGAAAAATTCCCAGAAATTTGGATAAATATATAATATAAATATAAATCAAAAGTTAAATAATATAAATATAAATTATAATTAAATAAATAAATGATATAAATATAAATGATAAAAACATATGAAGCACTGAAATACTTTTTACTTCTCAATTGTAAATCATATTTAAAAAGTATGTAACTAAGCAATATGCAACTGGTTATCGTAAAATCTGATTTTTCAATCTTTAAATGACGTTTAAATAAATTTCCCAGAAATTAAATATATCATATAAGTGATCAGTAAATATATATATATATATATATTTTCTAATACAGCTGGCAAATAGACCGTGATCTTTTATGCCATAAGGGTTGCACTGACATTACTCACTTTGCACTACCCAGGGGCGCGTGTGATGTGTAGATAAACCACGGACTCTTAGTAACAATGCCACCGCAATACTCTACGATCTATTAGGACCGGGACCTACGGTTTAAGAGTGGATTCGAACCACTACAAACATCCATGGCACCGCCGGGATCTGAACCCGTTACCTATGGTATCGAGCGCCAGAGCGCTAGCCACTCGGTTATTAGGCCCCCTATAAATAAATAATATAAATATAAATGATAAAAATACATACCATATACTGAAATAATTTTACTTCTAAATTATAAATCTGCATCTAATTTTGCATGAAAACAATCGTTCGTAATTTCGAATGATTTACCTATTTTTTTATTTATTTACCATTTATTTATTTATTTTATTTTTGCATTTGTATAGAGTTCTGTAACAGATAGCAAACCTATAAACATATTCAATGTTATACTAAGTTAAATAAAATAATAAAGTCATACATTGCTCATAGAATTAGCCAAATCCGAGCAGTTTCTGAGTCTATCACGGCTAATCAAAAACAAAATGCAATGAATTGTTTTTGCATGCTAAAACCAAACACAATTAATCATGCTAAATAAGCAAACGCAAAATGCAAAATGCATTTACCATACTTCAAATAATTTGCCTATCGTTTTGCCTTTGCATGGAGATCTATAATAGTTGGCAAACGTATAAAAACATGTTCTATGTTGTACCAGGTTAAAAATTGATGAAGTCATACATTGCTCATACAATTAGACGAATCCGCGCAGTTTTCTGAGTATAAGCGTTTTAAAACACATTCATTCCATCCACAATAACTCATCTGTGAGTAGGTAAATCCGTTTTGAGCACTGGGGTGTGGGCTAATCGAAATACCAACCGCCAAAAAGGGACGCCCGCTCCACTCCACTGGGAAGCGTGGACGATTCCGTCCGCCGTGTGCCAGCGATCGTCTGTCCACCCCGAAAAAATGGACAAACGGCTGTCTATCACAGGGCGCAACGAATGTCCACTTTCTAAGAATGCCGTGAATGATGGGGCACTTTTGTAAAAGTGTTTCTTTTATTCTGTAAAAATTCAGAAAGGTTGAGGGTGAAGTAAATATAATTCGAAAAAACTCAAAAAAACTAATGTAATTTGATAAATATATATATTTCTGCTTTATATACTTACGAACTTGAGTAAATTTACATATTGGGCAAAAAATTTAAATCATATCATGTTATAACTAAATAAAGTGTAATTGATCGTTCATCGTAATAAAAACTAAACGCTATGGATTACTTTCTGCAATTAAAAAATAAAAATTCAATAATTACGTTGTATACCAAAAAAACAAAATTCAATAAATTATTCTGACTAACAAAAAAAAAAGGAGAACAACAAAAGAAAAGGCAATGAATCGTTTGAATCATTCTAAAGAATAGACAATATACCATGCTCCCTAATAAAAACAATAATAATAATAATCTTCATTTTCTACAATCAAAAACAAAACATCATTAATATCGTTACATAAACGAAAACAAGACGCAAAGAATTATTTTGTCAAATCAAAAAATAACGCGCAATAAATTATTATACCTAATTAAAAACAAAATGCAATGAATAGTTTTGTATATTCAAACCAAACACAATTAATCATTCTAAATGAACAAAAACAAAATGCATTGATGCAAAATGCAAAATGATTTACCATATTTCGAATAAATTACGAAGGGCTTTTGCTTTTGCATAGAGTTCTATAATAGTTGGCAAAACTACAAAACGTGTTCAATGTTGTACCAAGTTAAAAAAAAATGATGAAGTCATACATTTCTCATATAATTAGACGAAATCCGCTATTTCTGAGTCTAAGATTTTTAAAACACATCTAATTCATCCACAATAACTCATTTAGTAGTAGGTCCGTCCGTTTTGACCGTTGGGGTGTGGGGTAATCGAAATACCAACCTGCCAAAAGGGATGTCCGCTCCACTGCACTGGGAAGTGTGGACGATTTCGTCCGCCCTGTGCCAGCGGTCATCTGTCCACCCTGGGAAGAAGCGGTCAAACGGCTGTCCATCACGGGCAGAAACGAATGTCCATTTCGTAAGAGGCCGTGAATGATGGGGGATTCTTGTGGAAGGTGGGTTCTTATTTTGTCGAAATTCAGAAAGGTTGAGGGTTAAGTAAATATATTTCATAGAAACTATATTTAAAAGCTAATTTTCTCATCATAAATAAATATTTTTCTGCTTTATATATGTATATATAAATAAACCTAAGAAATTGCATACTTTTACACATTGGGAAATTGGTTACAATCGTACAATTTCAAGTTATAAATAAATGAATTGATCGCTCATCATGTTCGTAATGTAATTGATCGTTCATCATGTCCGTATAGCAATAGCTCGTTCATCGTCATAAAAACTAAACGCCATGGATCACTTTATATAATTAAAAACAAAAAATTCATTAATCATTTTGCGTAACAAAAATATTCTGATTAAAAAAAAAAAAAAAAAAAAAAAGGCAATGAAAATCGATTGTATCCTTTAAATAATTCTAAACAAAACGTAATAAATTGTGTTGCATAATAAAATAATACAAACAAAAAAAAAAAAAATCAAATATTTTCTGCAATAAAAAAAAAACGTCATTATTTACGTTGCATAACGAACAAAACACAATGAATGTTTTACCTAATCAAAAACAAAATGTAATGCCTTGCATTTCACATTAAAATATATTGTGCATTTCAGTTGTAAATCACATTTAAAATTTATGTTATTAAACGATCTATTTAATAAATAAATATTTAAATTTATGTTATTTAACGATATATTTAATTTTACAACTAGCCATTATAAAATCTGCTTTCTCTATTTTAAATGAAGATATTGAAAAAAAAAAAAAAATTTAAAAATTAAAAATTATTATATAAAATAAATAATTAATATAAATATAATTGATAAGTAAACTAATAAATGACATAAATTTAAGTGATAAATAAACAAATAAATAATATAAGTAAGTCAGAAACAAGTAATATAAATACAAATAAATGCCAAGTAGAGAAATAATTTTTTACTTCTCAATTATAAATATGCTTCTTCCAATCCTATGATTTAATTTTACATAAAAATATTCTGCGGATTCTTTTCAGTAATATCGGATGATTTACCATGCTTCGAATAATTTACCTATTACTTTTTGCATTTGCATAGAATTCTATAACAGATATTAAACCTACAAAACATATTTAATGCTATACTAAGTTAAAAATGATGAAGTCATACATTGCCCATAGAATTAGACGAATCCGCGCAGTTTCTGAGTCTAATCCTTTTAAATTACGTTCATTTCGGCCACAATAACTCATCTGTACGCGTAGGTCCGCCCGTTTTGAGCATCGGGGTGTGGGTAATCGAAACACCAACCTGCCAAAAAGGGACGTCCGATCCACTCCACTGGGAAGCGTGGACGATTCCGTCCGCCGTGTGCCACGGTCATCTGTCCACCCCCTCAAAGAAAGGACAAACAGCTGTCCATCACGGGCAGAAACAAATGTTCACTTCGTAAGGAGGGCGTGAATGATGGGGGGTACTTTTGTGGAAAGCGGTTCTTTTATTTTGTGGAAATTCAGAAAGGTTGAGGGTGCAGTAAGTATATTTCATAGAAATTCTACTTAAAACCTAATTTGTTCTCTTAAATAAATATTTTTCTGCTGTATTTCTATCCGAATTTGAATAATTTTACAAATTAGAGAAGTAGTTGAAGTTGTAGTTTATCATGTTATAAATAAATAGATAGTGTTTGATTGGTCATCATAAGGAAAACTAAACGAAGAGAATCACTTTATATAATTAAAAACAAAACTTTCTTAACCACGTTTCATAACAAAAACAAAATGCAATTAATTATTCTGATTAACAAAATAAGCAATCTAAACAAAACAAAATGTAAAGAAACCATTTTAATGGATTAAATCATTCTAAAGAAAAGACAATAAATCACGTTGAATAATAAAATAATAAAAACACAAAACTCAATCATTTTCTGCAATCAAAAACTAAACGTCATTAATTAATAACGAAAGCAAAACTCATTGAATTATTTTCCCTATTCAAAAACAAAATGCAATGAATCATTTAAATCGTTTAAATCATTCTAAACAAAAGACATAATGATAAAAAATACAAACCAAGTATTGAAACAATTATTACTTCTCAATTGCAAATCTGCTTCTTTCAATCCGATGACTTAATTTTACATAAAAATAATCTATGGATTTCGTTTCGTCATTTCAACTGATTTACCATGCTTCGAATAATTTACCTTTTGGTTTTGCATTTGTATGGAGTTCTACAGTAGATATCAAACCTATTAAATCATATTCAATGGTGTACTAAGTTAGCAATATGATGATGTCACAATAACTCATCTGTGAGTTATTGTGACTTGCTCCTAGAATTAGAGAAATCCATGAAATTTCTGAGTCTAAGCGTTTTAAAATACATTCATTTCAGCCACAATAACTCATCTGTAGGTAGGTCCGTTCGTTCTGAGCATCGGGGTGTGGGGTAATCGAAACACCAACCTGCCAAAAAGGGACGTCAGCTTCACTCCACTAGGAAGATTTCGTCCGCCGTGCGACAGCGGTCATCTGTCCACCCTGAAAGAAACGGACACACGGCCGTCCATCACATCCAGAAACGAATGTCCACTTCCTGAGCAGGCCGTGAATGATGGGGGAACTTTTGTGGAAAGCGGTTTTTTTTAGGGAAAATTCAGAACGGTTGAGGGCGAAATAAATATAGTTCGAAGAATCTCTACTTAAAAGCTAATTTAATTTTATAAATAAATATTTTTTAGCTTTATTTTAAAAACTAAATTGAATGAATTTATATATTAGAGAAGTAGTTGAAGTCGTAGTTTATCATGCTATAAATAAATAGATAGTGTTTGATTGGTCATAAAAAACTAAACGCGGAGGATCACTTAATATAATTAAAAACAAAACTTTTTTAATCACGTTGCATATCTAAAACAAAATGCAATGAATTATTCTGATTATAAAAAATAAAAATTCTAAACAAAACAAACTGCAATGAAAAACACTTGAATAGTTTAAAAGATTTTAAATAAAAGAACAATAAATCACGTTGCATAATAAAGTAATGATAAAAAAACTCAATCACCTTTTACAATCAAAAGCGAAACGTCATTAATCAATAACGAAAGCAAATCTCATTGAATTATTTCCCCTATTCAAAAGTAAATGCAATGAATCCTTTAAATCGCTTAAATAATTCTAAACAAAAGACATAATGATAAAAATACTTACCGACTATTGAAACAATTATTACTTCTCAATTGGAAATCTGCTTCTGTCTTTCCGATGATTTACTTGTGCATAAAAATAGATTTCTTTTTGTAATTTCAAATGTTTTACCATACTTCGAATAATTTGCCTATCATTTTTTGAATTTAATAAATTCCTATAATAGATGGCCAACCTATAAAACATATTGAATGGTGTACTAGTATGTTACAAAAAAATGATGAAATCATACTTGCTCGTAAAATTGGACGAATCTTCGCAGTTTCTAAATCATGACGTTTTAAATTAAATCCATCTCGGACAGAATAACTCATCTGTACGTAGGTCCGTCCGTTTTGAGCATCGGGGTGGTTGGTAATCGAAACACCAACCTGCCAAAAAGAGACGTCCGCTCCACTCCACTGGGAAGCGTGGACGATTCCGACCGCCGTGTGCCACAGGTCATCTGTCCACTCTGAAAGAAATGGACAAACGGCTGTCCATCACGGGGCGAAACGAATGTCCACTTCGTAAGGAGGGCGTGAATGATGAGGGGAACTCTTGTGGAAAGCGGTTTTTTTTTTGTGAAAATTCCGACAGGTTGAGGGTGAATTATATATATTTCATAGAAACTCTACTTAAAAGCTAATTTAATTTCATAAATATATATTTTTCTGCTTTATATATATACGAACAAGATTAATTTTACATATTGGGAAATTATTTGAAACTGTATCTTATCGTGTTACAAATAAATAAACTGTCATTGATCGTTCATCTTAATAAAAACTAAACGCAATGGATCATTGTACATAAAAAAAACAAAATGCACGTTTCATAACAAAAACAAAATGCAAATTATTCTGATTAACAAAAAAAATAATCTGAACAAAAGAAACATGCAATGAAAATCATTTGAATAGTTTAAATCATTCTAAACAAAAGACAATAAATCATGTTGCATAATAAAATAATAAAAACAAAAAAAAAACATCAAACATTTTCTGCAATAAAAAACGAAACGTCGTTAATCAATAATGAAAGCAAAACCCATTGAATTATTTTCCCTATTCAAAAAACAAAATGCAATGAATCATTTAAATCTTTTAAATCATTCTAAACAAAAGACATAATGATAAAAATTCATACCAAGTATTGAAGCAATTGTTACTTCACAGTTATAAATATGGTTCATACAATCCGATGATTTAGTTTTGCATAAAAATAATCCTACTGATTTCTTTTCGTAATTTTGAATGATTTACCATGTTTCGAATAATTTACCTTTTTTTTTTCATTTGAATAGACTTCTATTACAGATGACAATCCTATAAAACATATTCAATATTGTACTAAGTTAAAAAATGATGAAGTCATATGTTTCTCATAGAATTAAAGAAATCCACTCAGTTTCTGAGTCCTACCGTTTTTAAAATACATCCATTTTGGCCACCATAACTCATCTGTGAGTAGGTCCGTCCGTTTGGAGCAATGGGGTGTAGGGTAATCGAAATACCAACCTGCCAAAAAGGGACGTCCGCTCCACTCCACTGGGAAGCGTGGACGAATCCGCCCGCCGTGTGCCACCGGTCATCTGTCCACCCTGAAAGAAGTGGACAAACGGATGTCCATCACGGGGCGAAACGAATGTCCATTTCGTAAGGAGGCCGTGAATGATGGGGGCACTTTTTGTGGAAAGCGCTTTTTTTTTATTTTGTGAAAATTCAGAAAAGTTGAGGGTGAAGTAAATATGGTTCGAAGGATCTCTACTTAAAAGCTAATTTAATCTCATAAATATATATTTTTCTGGGTACTTACGTATTAACGGTACCTTGGCGACAGACTTGGCGGTTTTTAAGTGTCGCCAATCTTTATTATTTGGAATAAAAATATTTTGAAAGAGTTTTGATTTTAAATGAAGTGTTTCATATATATTTTTATTATTTGGAACAAAAATTTTAATTGTAGATTGGCGCCAAATCTGTAGCTACGGTTGGCGCGTGTGCTCTTTATTGGCGCAACTGTCTCCAAGGTACCGTTAATATGTAAGTACCTTTTTCTGCTTTATATACATATGAAATTGATTAAATTTACATATTGGGAAAGTAGTTATCGCAGCATATCATGTTATAAATAAATGAATTGGTCGACCATCATGTTCGCATTGTAATTGATCGTTCATCATAATAAAAAATACACGTTATGGATAATTTTGTAAAATTAAAAGCAAGAATTCATTAATCCTTTTCATAACAAAAGCAAATGTTGTGAATTATTATTCTGATAAAAAATGTTTTAAAAAATTGCAATGAAAATCATTTGAATAGTTTAAGTCGTTCTAAAAAAGAAGGCAATAAATAATGTTGCATAAAAATCACACATTTTTTACTTTGAAAAACAAAACGTCATTAATCATGGCACGTAAAGAATTATTTTGCCTAATCAAAAGCAAAATACAATGAATCGCTTAAATCATTCTAAACAAAAGACAATAAATAATGATTAAATAAAAAAAAAAAAAGAAACTCAGCCATTTTCTGCAATTAAAAAAAAAACCCCACCATGTTATGTTACATAAGGAAACAAATGCAATAAATTATTTTGCCCGATCAAACACAAAATCCATTGAATAGTTTAAATCATTCTAAACAAAAGTCAATAAATTATGTTGTATAATAAAATAATAAAATACAGAAAATTATTTTCTACAGAAAAAAAAAAAAAACGTCATGACTATTTTATAAGGAAAGCAAAACGTGGTGAATTATTTTGCTAATCAAAAACAAAATGCAATGAGAATTGTTTTTAAATCATTCTAAATAGCAGACAATAAATCGTACTGCATAATAGAGTAATAAAACAAAACCATAAAAAAAAGTAAAATCAATCATTTTCTACAATAAAATAAAACAAAACGCCATTAATTACTTTACATAACAACACAATGAAGCAAAACATTATGAATTATTTTGCTAATCAAAAACCAAATGCAAAAAATCGTACAAATCCCTTAAATCACACTAAACAAAGTTAAAGGAATCATATTGCACAATAAAATATTAAAAACAAAAACAAAAAATCAATGTTTGCTACAATCAAAAACGTTATTAATCAAGTTAAAGAAAGCAAAACGGAATGAATTATTTTGCCTAATCAAAATCAAAACGTAATGAATCGTTTGAAACCTTTAAATCACTCTAAACAAAACGGAATAAATCAGGATTCATAATAAAATAATAAGACCAAAAAAAAAAAAAAAAATTAGTCATTTTCTACAATAAAAACAAAACTAATCCCGTTACATAACGAGAACAAAATGCAATGAATTATTTTGCCTAATCAAAAATAAAATGTAATGTATTGTATTGCACATTAGAAATTAACTACAGTAAATCATTCTAAATAAACAAAAAAACAAAATATATTCACAATTTTGTATAAACGAAAACATGATTACGAAGCATAAACGAAGAAAAACAAACATTGTAATATTTTACCAGATCAAAACACAATGCAGCGAATCGTTGCATAATAAATTCAAAAAGCACTAATTATTTTGTATCAGCAAAAACAAAATATAATAAATCATATTGAACAATTTACAAATCCGCAAATAATATTGTTGAATAATCAATATTAAAGCACAATTATTCAAGGTGCATAATCGAAAACATATGCTCTATGAAAACAAAATAATTAATCTTATTGAATTTGAAATGCGGAAAGGAATTAATTCTGAAATCAATTGCTTAAAATTAAGTTCAACTTAACTGCTTTACAGAAAGTTCTATTGTTGCGGTTATTATAAAACACAGTGTATTTAAATGAATATATATGTAAAATTAAAAATAATTAAACTAATAGATTTTAAGATTCATTGCTTCTCAGCCTATCAGTAAGATCAGAGTAAACAATTAAATATTAAAAAATGGCTTATATTTTAAAAAATGTTACATTTAATTAAAAATATTTTTAGATTCATATCTAACAGTATATGAAGAATTTCCGTCGTTTAAACTGTTCAAACTAAGCAATAAATTAATAAAAAAATCACAGAAAATATTAAAAAAGACAACTGAGAAAAAAATAAACTGAAAAAAAAATATTAAAAAAGACAACTGAAATTTGAAAAGACAACTGAGAGGGATTTTTCATTCACTAGCTCAACAGCCCCATAGTAGGCCAAGGCCTTCCGCCTACAAGCAGATTCCGAAACATGATATGCTTCATTTTTTACGTGGTAGGGTTGTCAGATCTACTCCCAAAGTCCTACAGTTATATTAGATAAGTTCCTACAGTTTAAAGTACATTTCGAACCACTACAAACATCCATGGTACCGCCGGGACTCGATCCCGAAACCTATAGCATAGAGCGCTCGCATATATATATGAAATTTGTAACTCCTTTTTTCATTAAAACTGTTAAATTAAGCAAGATATTTTTGATGTACTTTCTATGGAGCTCGTTATTGAGCATCTTGTATGATTTCTTAGTCAATAACGCTTAGGATTTTAATTAGACAGGCGGCAAATAATTTAAGTTATGATGATACTTTATCATCCCATTTAAAAACTCAGTGACAGAAAAGTTATAATAGATAAATCAAAATTAGGTATTTTGTACTTAAAACAAATGATGTATAAAACTTATTTTAATTTTAGTGATTTCATAACTGAAAATAATACAATAGTCAAATATGAATACAGTCTGAAACTAAATTTAGTATTGGATAAGAAAGCTTATTATTTTCGAATTCCAGGAACTTAACCATAACTCGCAAAGATAACTTAACCAAAAATTTGCAAAGTAAAAGCTGATTCATCATTATCCGGGATGGAACGAAAATCCTTCTGTATTACTTTCACGTTATTATTTCGCGCCATCATAAATTTGGCCATCATAAATCGGCGGCGTCAGAGAGAAATTGTCAGTTGGTCTACAAACTCTCACCCGGAGAAGAAGAATATTTCGCTCATCTTGCGCGTACCTGAGTATCGGGTTTTCGACTCAGAAGTGGAATAATTCCCCGATTCTATAAGTATGTGTCTTTAAATACGTTAAATATTATGTTTCTTTAGTTTTATGTATGTGGTATTTGTGCGTGTGTCAATAAAGATGTGAATTCTCCAACCTGTGCCACAAGTAGCTCAACCCAACCACACCCCATTCGCAATATAGCTACACACAACAAAACATATTTAATAATCTTTTGTTTCAAATATAAAACGTATTATTGTCACTTATTCGTTGTAAAATTTCCGTCACTATGTGTTAAATGTGATGATAAAGAACCTCCATAACTATAAACCTTCACATTATAATAGCAATCTTTAAGAAAAAACAGAAAGTATTCTATTATAATTTCTACAACCCGCAACTATTTCACAATCTTTCACCGAATCCTGTCCCCTTTACCCCAACGTAAACATTTCGGATTTTTACCCTCTTCGTGAGAGATAATTCGGCGACACATATTTGCCCTGTTCTCTCGGGAGAAGAAAGAAGAATCGAATTCTTTACATGTCGGAATAGAATTAACGATTCCAGAATTGCCACCTTCTGTTCAGTCCCCAGAATTATCCGTTGGAAGGTTTTTAAGTGGGAAGAGCCACGTTCTTTTCAAAGTAATTAAGTGTTGTATGTATCGCCATGCGGTCGATACACAATTATGTCGTCCTTACCCAGTGATATTCATTTGTTCTATTAATTGTAATGATTGTTCAATGAAGATTAGTATTTCTTTTTATATTTTGTGGGAAGATAAACAGCCAATTAATTCTTATTTGAAGTAAATATTTGCCTGAATTAACATATTCTAGAGACTGTTACTATAATTTTTACATTTATCTATCTTTAGGTAAACAATTTATTAGCATTTATACAGCAGACATCTTAATTATATTCTAACCACATATTATGTGAAAAGGTGAAAACCCGTTTTGAAAGAGTACATGGGCGAAACGATTACGCTTTATGGGTGTTACTCTGATATAGACAACTGACATCTTTGTAGCAGAACACATGTTTCGTCCTAGATAATGAAAAAAATACTTCATCTATGTCATTTTAATAGCGATATAATATTCTAGAGGTGAAACACATGTTTCGTCTCAGATAAGGATAAATATTTACTTCATTTTTGTCATTTTAGTAGAGGCGAATAGAGATATGTTCTCCTTGCAGAACACATTTGTCCTAAATAATGAGGAATTTACATTATTATTGTCATTTTAGTAGCGATTAATTAAGATTAAATATTCACAGCCAACGATTTTATGAATTGTATTTTTCCTCCTCAATATTTGGGTTAATTTCAAACTTCATTCATAGTTGAAATATTGTGTTATTAAAAATTAATCATGTAAAATTAAAAAGCTGTAACCATGCTTCCTCCTACGCACTGATTTCTACCCGGTGGCATTCGTGAGAAATAGTCAGTTGGTCTACAGACTCTCAACCAGAAAAAAATATTCCTCGCACATAGAACGAACGTATAATTTCTGTACGTTTCAAAAATAATTATCGTTATTTTTCTAAAAATGTTATTTTTTTACATTTTAATTTTTCTATGGTCTGACAATTATATTTAAATATTTATAGTTATGAAGGTGCTTTATAGTTTAAAACAAAGCTGAGTATCGTGTTTTTGATTTAAAAGTGAAATAATTCCATGAATATATAAGTATATGTCTTTAAATGTGTTAAATATTGTATGTTTTTAAGTGTATGATTATGGTATTTGTGCGTTCGTAAATAAAGCAGTTTCTCCAAGTTGTGCCTCAAGTAGCTCAACCCAACAACAACCCAATTATAATCTAGTTACCCAACCTGCACACAACAAAATATATTTAATGCATCATTTGTTTCAAATATAGAATACAATATTTTCATTTATTCGCTGTAACATTTATATGCGTTAAACCTAGAAATATTATTTTAATGTGGAACATCGCTATGTGTTAAACGTGATGATAAAGAAACTCCATAACTGCAAACATTGAAAACATAATATTAAGCTCGAAAAAAAATTAAAATATAAAAAAAAAATATTTAAATTAACGATAATAATAATTTTGTAAATGAACAGAAAGTGTCCGTTCCTTTTATGATTTCTGCAACCCACAACTATATCACAACCACCGAATTCTGTCTCCTTTATCCCAACGTAAACATTTCTGGATTTTTACCCTTTTTGTGAGAGATAATTCGGCGTCAAATATTTGCCCGGTTCTCGCGGCAGAAGAAAGAAGAATCGGATTCTTTACATGTCGGAACAGAATTAACGATTCCAGAATTGCCACCTTCTATTTAGTCCCCAAATTTATCCGTTGGAGGGTTTTTTAAGTGGGAAGAACCACGTTCTTTTCAAAGTAATTAAATGGTGAATGTATCGGCGTGAGATCGATACACAATTATATCGTCCTCACCCAGCGATATTCATTTGTTCTATTAATTGTAGTGATTGTTCAATTCAGATTAGTATTTTTTATTATGTGTGAAAATAAACAGCCAATTAATTATTAAATGAAGTAAATATTTGGCTTAATAAACATATTCTAGACACTGTTGTTGTAATTTTTATGTTTATCAATCGTTAAGTAAACAATGTATGAGCATTTATAGATCAGACATCCTAATTATATTTTATCCACATATTGTGTAGAAAGGGAAATTACGTTTTAGAAACATAATGTATGAATCTATTACATTTTATGGATGTTAATCGGATATACGATACGAATAGGAGTGTGATAATAACAACATTTGACAAGAAAGTTTAATAATTATTGTTGATTTCGTTTCAAATAATTTTTCCTTTGATATTATAATATTTAAACATTCAATTATTAAATATTCAAAATATTTCTATTGTAAATAAAGTAATGTAGGAAATTAATTTTCTTTCCTGTTACTCCGCTGTGCTAATTACCGTATTATTTAGCAGTTAGCTCTTTTTCCACGTTGTTTTGGTGGAATTATGAAAGTATAGTGAATATATATCATACTTGTAGAATACAAGTTTCGTCCTAAATAATGATGAATTGCCTTTATTACTGTCATTTTAGTAACGATGAATTAAGTTTAAATGTTCGGCATTCCTCAACGCTTTTATGATTTATATTTTTCTTCCTCAGTATTTAGTTCAATTTCAAACTTCATTTATATTTGGAATATTGTATTATTTTTAATTAAAAAGTCATCATGTAAAAATTAAAACTGTAACCATGATTCCTCCTATGTACTGGCAGGAGTTCCACCCAGTGGCGTTGGGGAGAAATGATCAGTTGGTCTACAGACTCTTACTCGAAGAGGAAGAATATTTCTCTCATTCTGCACGTACCTGAATATGGGAATTTCGGCTTTGAAGTAGGATTCTTCTACAAATCTATAAATATATGTCTTTAATTGTGTTAAATATTGTAAGTCTCGAAGTGTATGTGTGTGTGTGTGTTGTGCGTGCGTGTCAATAAAGATGAAAATTCTCCAACTTGTGCCTCAAATAGCTCAACCCAACCACACAAATGCTGCAGTCTAGATGCCGAACCTGCACACTAAAAACATATTTAATACATATTTTGTTTCAAATATAAAATAAATTTTTTTCCATTTAATCGCTGAAACATTAACTACGTGTTAAATGTGCAGATAAGGAATCTACATATCTATAAATATTTAAATATAATAGTAAGCAGTAAGATAAATTAAAATGTAAAAAGTAATAATTCTTTAAAATTAACGATAATTCTTTCTGAAACCAGCAGAAAGTATCCGTAAGTTTTACATTTCTACACCCCACAACTATTTCGCAATCTTTCACAGAATCCTGTCTCCTTTACGCCAACGTAAGCATGTCGGATTTTTAACCTTTTCGCGAGAGATAATTCGGCGACACATATTTGCCCGGTTCTCGTGGTAGAAGAAAGAAGAATCGAATTCTTCACATGTCGGAATAGAATTAACGATTCCAGAATTGCCACCTTCTGTTCAGTCCCCAGAACTATCCGTTGGAAGGTTTTTAAGTGGGAAGAACCACGTCCTTTTCAAAGTAATTAAAAGGTGTATGTATCGCTGTGTGGTCGATACACAATTATATCGTCCTTACCCAGCAATATTCATTTGTTCTGTTAATTGTAATGATTATTCTATCCATATTAGTATTTTTTATTATGTGTGAAAATAAACAGCCAATTAAATCTCTTTTGAAGTAAATATTGGTCTTAATTAACATATTCTAGAGACTGTTGTTGTAATTTATACATTTATCTATCTTTGTTTAAACAATTTATTAGAATTTATACAGCAGACATCGTAATTATATTTTAACCACCTATTATGTGGAAAGGAGAAAATCTGTTTTAAAAGCAAAAATGTATAAATCCATTACGTTTTATGGCTGTTAATCTGATGTACGATGCGAAAAGGAATTTGATAATAACAAATTTTGATAAAAAGTTTCATAGTTATTATGAAATTTGTTTCATATAACTTTTCTTTTGATAATACGAGATTTAAAATTTAAATTTTTAATATTAAAGTTATTTCTATTTTAATTTAAGTAATATAAGAAATTGATTTAGTCTCCACTTGCGCCGTTGTTTTGGAAAATCGTAAGATTTGACATTTTTTCCGCACTTGGTCTTGGTCGAATTATGAATGTATTGTGAATATATCATCCTTGTAGAACACATGTTTTGTTCTAGATAATGAAGAATTTACTTTATCTTTGACATTTTAGTAACGATGCTTTAAGATTAGGTGTTAGGCATTCAAGACCTGATTGCCGAGTATCTAGGGCTGTAGGTTTTCGATTTCGAATCCCGGTGGTGTAATGTATGCTTGTAGTTTCATGAAATCCCTTTAAACTGTAGGTCCCGATGACCACTACTACTAAACTATACCACAACACATCAGTGTGTCTAGAACGGAGTTTCTCATTTGTAGTTTGGAAATGATGTGATTAAGATGTCCATTTATGCTCTTTTGACACTCTACTGTCATATGTGACCGGGACATACAGCTTAAAGTGGATTCTGAACCACTGCAAACACCCATGGCAAGGGCAGGTTTTGAACCCGAAACATGTGGCACCAACGCCAGAGCGCTATCAGAAGCGAAGGTTTAATATGACTGTACAGCGTTAGACGTAGGGCTGGTAACCCAACCCCATTAAAAGAGAGCGTCTCATGTCAGGAAATCTGCCAGTAAGGCAGACGACATTGGTCCACCATGGGGCAATGATGATGAAGATGATGACCAATGATGAATATGAAGAATTAGACTTCGCCAACGATTTTATGAATTTTATTTTTTTCTTCAATATTTAGTTAAATTTCAAACGTCTTTCATACTTTAAATATTGTATTATTTGAATAAAAAGTCATCATGTAACATTAAAATATATTTAATACATCTTTAGTTCAAAATATAAAATTCATTATTTCCATTTATTCTCTGTGACATATCTATCGCTTGCCTTTAAATGCGATGATAGAAATCCTCCATAACTATAAATATTTAAATATAATAGTTAGTTAAAAGAAAAAATTAAAATATAAAAAAAATATATTATTTAAAATTAACATTAATTATTTTCGAAACAAACAAAAAAGTATCCCCTCGTTCTATAATTTCTACACACCACAACTATTTCTCAATCTTTCACTGAATCCCCTGTTTCCTTTACCCCAACGTAAACATGTCGGATTTTTTACCCTTTCGTGAGAGATAATTCGGCGTCAAATATTTACCCAGTTCTCGTGGTAGAAGAAAGAAGAATCGGACTCTTTACATGTCGGAATAAAATTAACGATTCCAGAATTGCCACCTTGTATGCAGTCTGCAAAATTACCCGTTGGGTGGTTTTTAAGTGGGAAGAACGACGTTCTTTTCAAAGTAATTAAATAGTGTATGTATCTCCATCTGGTCAATACACAATTATATCGTCCTTACCCAGCGATATTCATTTGTTGTGTTAATTGTAATGATTGTTCAATCCAGATTAGTGTTTTTTTATTATGTGTGAAAATAAACAACAAATTAATTCCTATTTGAAGTATATATTTGTCCTAATAAATATATTCTAGAGACTGTTGTCATAATTTTTACATTTATCTATTTTTGGGTGAACAATTTATTAGCGTTTGTAGAGCAGACGACGTAATTATATTTTAACCACATATTAAGGTCAAAATACGTTTTAAAAGTTTGAATAGTTCCATCGATTACGTTTTATGTGTGTTAATGTGAAATACGCGAAGAAAAATAGTTTGATAATAGCAAAGTTTGATAAAAAAGATTAATAATTATTATAGAATTCGTTTCATCTAATTTTTTTGATATTATAAAACTTAACATTTCAATTCTTAAATGTTAAAAATTATTTCTATTACAATTAAAGTAATGTAAAAATTAATTTCCTCTCCTGTTAGAAATAAGTAAGATTTGGTGATTTTTTTTCACGTTATGCCGGTCGAGTTATGAATTTATTGTGAATGCCAACGAATTTGTAAATTAATATAATAAAATAATAATAATAAATGAATAAATAAATTAATTAGAATAATAATCGGCTATACCGATATACAGTTTACCCATACAATTCACAATATGTAAGGTTGAAACGTATAACAGCCATCTTAAACAAGCAAAAGGAAGAAAAAGTAAATAAATTCAGAATCATTTTCAATAAATCATATCCATGCAATAAATTTTGTTCATCAGTTATCTTTGAAAACTGAAACAGAAAAACAAATTAAGTTAAAAATTAAAAAAATAAACAAAATTAAAAAAATTTATAAAAAAAAGCTCTTAAAAATATTTCAAAAATTAAAAAAAAAGAAACAAACTTCCAAACGACTTTATAAAAAAGCAATTAAAAATATTTAAAAAATTAAAAAAAGAAACAAAATTCCAAACGACTTTATAAAAAAAAGCATTTAAAAATATTTAAAAAAAAAAAAAAGAATTATAGAGAATTCCAAACGATTTTATAAAAAAAAAAACATATAAAAAAATTAAAAATATTGAATTTCAAATGATTTTATAAAAAAAGCTTATAAAAGATAATAAAAAAAAATAATAAATTACAGAACTATAAAAATTCCAAACGATTTTATAAAAAATAAGTAAAAGAAATTTATAAAAATAAACAATAAAAAACTGCAGAATTTCAATGATTTTATAAAAAAAACATGTAAAAAAAATTAATCATGTAAACATTTAAGCATAAAAAGATAATAACTAATAAAATAAACTATAGAACATACCAAACAGTTTATAAAATAACATGTAAAAGAAATTTTAAAAAATAATTATAAAAAATTTTTTTGAAAACTAGAACTCAAACTATTTTATAAAATGAATGTAAAAGAAATAAAAAAAAATTATAAATAACTAAAATACAGGATTCCAAAAGATTTATAAAAAAAAAAAAAAAAAAAAAAATTCACGCGAAACAAATTTGAATAAAATAAATAAATAAATAACGATATAATTGCAAAAAGTTTTACCAAAAAAGCACGCGAAAGATATTTGATAAAAAACACGTGGACATAATTTTATTAGAATTGTGAAAGAAATTTAAAAAAAAATAATGATAATAAAGTAACAAGAATCCGATAAGTAATGTTGAGAGTGGTTCAAGGCACAACTGAACTTTTCTCCCCAAAACTATGCTTATATATTTTATGGGTAATAAAAAGTGGTCCTCTAAATGGGATCAAGTTGTACAAAAAAAAAAATTAAAATTAAAACTTATATTGTTAGAAAAAATTATGTTTACAAAACAATTTCTCAATGCTCTTTAATACTTAAAAGTTCTTAATACACTCATGCCCATAAATTAAGGATAATTCAGAATCACACAGAAATTGAACTCTAAAATAAAAATTTCACCTGTAGAATTATCACACACATCTTGGAGAAGAATATGCAAATTACAGGAAACCACCAGATGGCGCGGATAATACATCACAATGACGAGAGTGTAAGAGAGGGGTATATAAGGAATGGTGGCAAAAAGTAAAATTGTTCACAAGTGCTTTAAAAGCCTTTCAGTGCAATAACCGCATAGTTATGGCACAAAGGAAGCATTTGGATGATTTTTTACGTGGTAGAATTTTCGGACGACTGGAATGTGGACGTACCCAGCTGGAAGTATCCGAGGAACTTGGAATCGCCCAGAGTGTCATTTCAGGCTTTGGCAACGATTCCAAGAGGATGGTAATGTGGGTAGATGTTACAGCACAAGTCGACCCCGAGTTACAACGCCGAATGAGGACCGGTATTTAGCAGTTACTGCCAAAAGAAATAGACGGAGCACAGCATCAGACCTGTCTCGTCAGATCTCTTCAGCTACCGGTACGACAGTTTCAAAGCAGTCCGTGTACAGACGCTTAGGGCACATTGGTCTATATGCTCGTAGGCCTGTCAGATGTGTTCCACTTACCACAACTCACTGTCGCCTGCGATTAACCTGGAGTAGAGAGCATGCATTGTGGACACCGCAACAGTGGTCTTGTGTGTTGTTTTCCGACGAATCCAGGTTTAGTTTGCAGTCTGATTCTCTCCGGACTTTCATATAGAGATCGCCAGGTACCCGTTACCACCAAGAGAACACCATTGAACGACACCGTTACGGTGGTGCAGGATGGCTCGTTTGGGGAAGAATTATTCTTGGTTCCAGAACTGACCTGCATGTTCAGCGTGTAACGATGACAGGCCACATCTATCGAGATGTCGTTCTGGAACAACATGTACGTTTGTTTCGGGGCGCCATTGGTGCTGCAGTTCTGTTTATGGATGACAACGCCCGTCCTCACCGTGCAAACATTGTAGACGAATGCCTTCAATTGGAGGATATCCCTCGTATGGATTGGCCAGCATACTCACCGGACTTGAATCCAATAGAGCATGTGTGGGATATACTTGGACGACGAATTGCAGCCAGTCAACCCCCTCCCACCAGTCAACCGGAACTTCGGAGGGCATTGCTTGATGAGTGGTGTAATAATCCCCAAGATCAGATTCATAATTTGATACTCAGCATGCCTAGGCGTTGTAAGGCCTGTATTGCATCGTCCGGGAGACATACTCCATATTAACCATCCTACTAACCATGTTATACTGTTTTTTGTAAATAGGTTCTTTTTTTTAAATTTGCTCCAGGAGTAAAAATCGCAATTTTTATTAATTATGTCAAACATATAGCATCTTTTTTGCTCTTTACCTTTTGTTTAATAAATAGACTTGACAAATAAGTCAAATTTGTTTTGCTTCTGTCTCTTTCTTTGCCTGAACTTCATTATCCTTAATTTATGGACATGAGTGTAAAATGCAATACACAATAAGTAATCTATTATTAGATATGCTGACTTATTAACACTACGGATACCCTCATAAAATACCAGAATTCAGTTATGTATAGAAAATAATCATATAATTTTAAACATATTCAAACACTTTTTAAAAATTCTACAATATTTTATGACATTTCTGCTAAATAATTATTAATAATAAGAAAATTTAAATCTTTGGTCAATTTATAAGAGTGTAAAAATGCGATTTCATTTTTCATTTAAGGGACATTGTTAATTTTGCAACCGTGCCTCCTCCTATACACTGGCAAGAGCGCCCTCTGTGGCGTTCTGGAGAAATGGTCAGTTGGTCTCTAGATTCTCACCCGAGAGGAAGTACAGCGAAACCTGATCTCCCACTAAGAATCGTTTGGTTTATAGTCTCTCAATCCTAGAGGAAATATATTTACATCAATTGGCCTAGAAGCTTAGAGCTTTAGAAGCTTTCTGCTTAGAAGTGGAAACCTTCCTTGAATTTATAACTATATATGTTCTTTAGATGTGTTAAATATTTTATGTGTGTGGTGTTTGCCCGTGTGTAAATAAAGATGCGTGTTCTCCAACATGTGCCTCAATTATCGCAACTCAACTCCACCCAAGTACACTCTGGTTGCCCACACTACTACAATTTATTACATCCTAAACCTTTAGCCTGAAAACCTTTTCTTCTGTGTAATAAATTTATTTTATGAACATGCTTAAATTACAATCAAAAGCACTTTTTTCTGCTATATATTAATTACGCATTACACATTTTCTACTTGAATTGGCAAGATATTTTATTTGTGTTCAGTGCCTATATGTATTGAAGTATATATTTTTTAAATATAAAGCTTCAATACAAATAAAAAATATGGTCTACTTTCTTCTAATTCATCAATATCGTAATATTTGTGTCCGATACATTTATTTTTAAATGTAAAAAGAACATAATTTTTCAAAATGAAGTTTCTTTTGAAAAGTCCTAGTTAAGATTTAATGGCATTCGTTTTCGGTTTACTAAGTAGAAGGTTCCAGTTCTCCAAATTGCTGTCCCTAAAATATTTTTTTAACTTCGCACAATTTTAACTGACAATAAGTGTGTTCAAAATTTAAATACCACATTTAAATTCAGGGTCGTTTATTACTATCAATATTTCCATCACGGTCATTTATTGCCGGGGAAAACTTGCTACATTTTCCACAATTCAGATGTGTCTAATTATTGGAAAAAGTAGTTTTTGTTTGATAGTGTATTTAAGTAATTTTTCGAATCATTTAGTTAGTTGCATAATACTACTGTGTCCAAAAAGTAAGACCAGTTTTCATTTTAAAAGTCCCAAGGCAAAAGGTATCTCATTTTTTTTTTTTTTTTTAGGTTGCTGGCACTGTCCTTGACATCTGTGGGATATTCCACGTCAAAATATTCATTAGTATTTTTTATGAGTTATTTAGGAGATGCGCTTGGTTTAGGAATGCTAAAACTGATTCCGACGATTTTTGAATTATTCATTACATTTTCCTAAGATATTAAATGTTAATATTTCTCGCATTACAAAGAGCAATTGCTGTTGCAATTTGCTATTTTCTGTAAATTCTGCAAAGTCGAGAAATTTTTGTCCAGTACATTTCTTTTAAATAAACACGTATTTGGAAAGCCCTCTTTAAGATTTAATTATATTTATTATCAGTCCACAAACTAGAATCCTCTTTAAACTGTGTAAATTGCTTTTATCATTAAATATTTTCCATAATTCTTGCACATGTTTGATTGTCAAATAGTTGAATCGAAATTAAAATATCATTTTTAAGTCCAAGGTCATTTATTTATAGGAGGAGAAATAGCAGATGTAGACATGTCTGCATAATTACTGGCAAAAAAAAAGTAATTTTGATTTGGTAATATATTTAAGTTGTTTTTATTCAATCATTTAGTTCGTTGAATAATACATTTTCCTAGGATTTTAACTGCTAATATTTCTTGCATTAAAAAGTGAAATTACTATTACAATTTGCTAATTTCGGTAAATATTTCAAAGTCGTAATATTTCTATCTAGTACATTAATTTTAAAAGATTTCTGAAGACATAATTATGTTTTCAGAAATCTTATAAAAAAATAATTATTTATACACAAACATTTATTTGGAAAGTCATATTTAAGATTTAATTCTATTTATTATCAGTCCACTAACAAAAACCATCTAAACTATGCTAATGGATTTTTCATGAAGTATTTTTCCTTAATCTCGTACAATGTCTGACTAAGCAATAGCTGGCTCGAAATTTAAATACCATTTTTCAATCCAAGGCCATTGTAGGAGGTGAAATTTCAATGTTTCCTACAATCCTAATGTGAGTAATTATTTTCAAAAAGTTTTTTTTATTTGGTAATTTATTTAAATGTTTTCTTAAGAATCATTTAGTTACTTGAATAACACATTTTACTAAAATTTTAACTGTTAATATATCGTGCAATACAAAGAGCAATTGCTATTACAATTTGCTGTTCTGAGTAAATTATTCAAAGTCCAAATATTTTTGTTCAGTACATTGCTTTTAACAAAATATCTTTAAACATAAACATATATTTTGCAAGTCCTCTTTAAGAATTAATTCCATTTATCTTCAGTCCATTAACTATAACAATCTAAACTATGTAAATAGAATTTTCATGAAATAGAATTTTCAGGTATTTTCCCTACGTCTTGTACAATGCCTGACTAACAAATAGTTGGCTCGGAATTTAAAGTCCAAGGTCGTTTATTAATAGCTTTAGGAGGAATTGTAACATTCTCCAAATGCAAATGCATCCAATTATTACGTTGACAAAAAAGTAATTTCATAATGTATTTAAATTGTGGAATCTGAAACTATCTTTCTTGCAAATCAGATATAAGAGCAATCGGTTAGTTGCATAAATATCTTAATTGTTAATAAATCTTAAAATACTAAGTAGAGAATATTTCTATTTTTGAATATTCATCCAATGTTCAGTATTTCACTCCATAGCATTTTTTAAATATATTTCATACAAAATATTGAAATAGTTTTGACTTGGTAATGTACTTAAATGCTTTTTTAAATCATTTATTTCGTTGAATAATACATTTTCCTAATATTTTAAGTGTTAATATTTTTTGCATTACAAAGAGCAATTGCTTTTGCAATTTACTAATTTCTGTAAATTCGAGGAAGACATTTCTTTTAACACAATTTTCTTTAAATATAAACATTTATATGGAAACTCCGCTTTAAGATTCAATTATATATATTAGAATCATCTGAACTATGTAAATTATTTTTTTCATCAAATATTTTTCTTAAATCTTGTACAATGTTTGACTGCAAATAGTTGGCATGGAATTTAAATACTATTTTTAAATCCAAGGTCATTTATTTATAGCAAGCGGAGAAATTGTCACGTTTTCCACAATGCAGACATGTCTAATTATTGGCAAAAACAAAGTAGTTTTGGTTCATGTATTTAAATGATTTTTCCAAGTCATTTATTCCGCTGTGTAAAATATTTTCCTATGATTTTAACAGTTAATGTTTCTTGCATTACAAAGAACAATTGCTATTAAAATTTGCCATTGGCGGAAAATTCGTCAAAGTCGAAATAATGTTGTTCAGTATATATCTTTTAGTAACATTTCTGAAAACAAAATTTTCTTTAAACATAAACATTTATTTGGAAAGTCCTCTTTACGATTTAATTCCATTTATTATCAGACCATTAACTAGAACAATCTAAACTAAGTAAATATACTTTTCAAGAAGTATTTTCCATAAATCTTGTATAATGTTTCACTTACAAATAGTTGGCTTCGAGATTTAAATACCGCTTTTAAAGCCAAGGTCGTTTATTAAAAGCCTTAGGAGGAATTGTATCATTTTCCAAATGCAAATGCATCCAATTATTGCGTTGCCAAAAAAAGTAATACCAAAATGTATTTAAATGGTGAAAACTGGAGTTACTTTATTTACAACCAGATATATGAGCATTCGGTTTGTTGATTAAAATATATTTGTAACATTTAATCGTTAATAATTCTTAAAATACTAAGTAAAGAATATTTCTATTTTCTGGAAATCCATCCAAAGATCGAGTATTTCATTACAAGACAATTTTTAATTTTTTTTTTTTATTCTAATGCAGCTGGCAAACACTTAGACAGTTGACTTAGATGCCTTAAGACAAGCACTGCACCGACGTTAATCATTTAGAACTACCCAGGATGTGCGAGTAGTTTGAAGATAAACTGCGGACGTGGAGTAACAATATTTCCGCAACGCTCTAAGATAATGTTATACTGGAACATACGGTTTAAAGCGGATTCAGAAGTACTACAAACATCCATGGCACCGCCGGAACTCGAACCCGAAACCCGTGGTACTGAACTCCAGAGCGCCAGCCACTGGGCCATTCAGGCCCCACTTTTTAAATGTATTTCAGTGAAAATTTTAAAAAAAACAACATGGAATTTCATTTGGAAAGTTTTATTTTAAGAGTTAACGAATAACGAGTTATGGCTAGAAATTGAAATGTCACTTTTAAAGCCAAAGTCGTTTTTAAAGTCGTAAGAGGAATTGCATCATCTTCCAAATGCAAATGCATCCAATTATTGCATTGACAAAAGAGGAATTTGATAATGTGTTTAAATGGTAAAAAACTAAATCTCTTTCTTGCCAACCAAATATATGAACATTAGGTTCTTTGAATAAAATATATTTGTAACATTTAATTGTAAATAAGCCTTAAAATACTAAGTAGAGATTATTTCTACTTTCTGGAAATATTTCAGAGAAGTCAGAGTATTTTTATTTCATAACATTTTCTTAATCTTTTTCAAAGAAAATGTTTGGAACAACATGCAATTTCATTTGAAATGTCTAAAATATCTTAATAGTTTCATTGTTATCTTTGTTTCAGTTCTCACCATTTAAATATATTATGAAATTATTTTCTTCCCCCCACGAAATAATTAAATTCATTTGCATTTGTAAAATGCTAAAATTTTTCCTGAGGCTTTTAATAAGCGTCTTAAGATTTAAAAGTGGACTCTTAAATTTCTAGTCAACTATGTCACCGGTGCTATCTTATCACAATACAATTTTCAACAATCTTTGTGGTGGAAAGTAACTGTTTACTTGGTACTTTGTGTTAATTCAGATTGGTTTGACGTTCTACGGTCATCTTATGCACTCTTTTGGGCTAAACAGACCGGGACCTACAGTTTAACGGGATTCCGAACCACTCACAGACATCCATGCCACCGCCAGGATTCGAACCTGAAGTCTGGGATACCAAAGATGAGTGCTAGCCACTTGGCCACCAGGCCGCTGTGTTAATTCAGAAGAAGTATTTTAATATGAAACAAACTGCAAAGGAACGTGGTCATTAACTCTTTTTGAAATGAAATTTCATGTTGTTTTTTAATTGTACATAAGTCTTAAAATGCTAAGTTCAGAATATTTCTATTTTCTGGAAATTCACCCAAACTCAAGCATTTAATTTCATGATATTTTTTTAAATGTATTCTGCAGAAATTCTTTAAAAAACAACATGAAATTTCATTCGAAATGTCTTCATCAAGATTTAACGACCAAGTTCCTTTACTGTTTTACCCGCATTAAAATATTTCTACTGAATTAACACAAAGTGCCAAGCAGACATTTACTTTCCACTACAAAGACTATCTAGTGTTATACTGCGATCAGATAGCACCAACGACATAATTGGCTGGAAATTTAAATGCCACTTTAAATTGCAAGGTGTTCAAAAACCCTTGTATCATTTGCCAAATCCAAATGCATCCAATTATAGCTTTGGCAAACAAAATAATTTCATAATACATTTAATGGGGAAATCTGAAACTACTTTATTGTCAACCGAAAATTATAAAAAATATATAAGAATTATGTTTGTTAAGTAAAATATATTTGTAAGTTTTAATTGTAACTAAATCTCAAAATACTAAGCATAGAATATTTTTATTTTCTGGGAATTCACCCAAAGTCCAAGCATTTCATTTCATGCCACTTTTTAATTGTATTTCAGAGAAAATATGTAATTGTAAATAAGTCAAAATACTAAATACAGAATACTTCTACACTCATGTCCATAAATTAAGGATAATTCAGAATCACACAGAAATTGAACTCTAAAATAAAAAATTTCACCTGTAGAATTATCACACACATCTTGAAGAAGAATATGCAAATGACAGGAAACCACCACATGGCGCGGATAGTACGTCACAATGACGAGAGTGTAAGATAGGGCTATATAAGGAATGATGGCAAAAGAAGTAAAATTGTTCACAAGCGCTTTAAAAGACTTTCAGTGCAATAACCGCATAGTCATGGCACAAAGGAAGAAGTTGGAGGATTTTTTACGTGGTAGAATTATCGGACGACTGGAATGTGGACGTACCCACCTGGAAGTATCCGAGGAACTTGGAATCGCCCAGTGTGTCATCTCCAGGCTTTGGCAACGATTCCAAGATGATGGTAATGTGAGAAGATGTTACAGCACAGGTCGCCCCGAGTTACAACGCCGAATGAGGACCGGTATTTAGCAGTTACTGCCAAAAGAAACAGACGGACCACAGCATCAGACCTGTCTCGTTAGCTCTCTTCAGCTACCGGTACGACAGTTTCAGGGCAGACCGTGTACAGACGCTTAGGGCACATTGGTCTATATGCTCGTAGGCCTGTCAGATGTGTTCCACTTACCGCAACTCACTGTCGCCTGCGATTAACCTGGAGTAGAGAGCATGCATTGTGGACACCGCACCAGTGGTCTGGTGGGATGTTTTCGACGACTCCAGGTTTAGTTTGCTGTCTGATTCTCACCGGACTTTCATATGGAGAGCGCCAGGTACCCGTTACCACCAAGAGAACACCATTGAACGACAGCGTTACGGCAGCGCAGGATGGCTCGTTTGGGAGGAATTATCCTTGGCTCCAGAACTGACCTGCATGTTCAGAGTGTAACGATGACAGGCCACATCTATTGGGATGTCATTCTGGAATACGTTTGTTTCGGGGCGCCATGGGTGCTGCAGTTCTGTTTATGGATGACAACGCCCGTCCTCACCGTGCAAACATTGTAGACGAATGCCTTCACTTGGAGGATATCACCCGTATGGATTGGCCAGCATACTCACCGGACTTGAATCAATAGAGCATGTGTGGGATAGGCTTGGCCGACGAATTGCAGCCCGTCAACCCCCTCCCACCAGTCAACCGGAACTTCGGAGGGCATTGCTTGATGAGTGGTGTAATATTCCCCAAGATCAGATTGATAATTTGATACTCAGCATGCCTAGGCGTTGTAAGGCCTGTATTGCATCGTCCGGGAGACATACACTATATTAACCATCATACTAACCATGTTATACTTTTTTTTTGTAAATAGGCCCTTTTTTGAAATTTGCTCCAGGGAGTAAAAATAGCAATTTTTATTAATTATGTCAAACATATAGCATTTTTTTTTTTTTTGCTCTTTACCTTTTGTTTAATAAATAGGCTTTAAAAATAGGTCAAATTTGTTTTACTTCTGTCTCTTTCATTGCCTGAACTTCATTATCCTTAATTTATGGACATGAGTGTATTTTATGGAATATCAGCCAAAATCCGAGTATTTTTGTTTTGTGGAATTTTTTAATGCATTTCAGAGAAAATATATAAAAAACATGAAATTTCATTTGAAATGCCTGAGTATTTTAATTTGTGGTACTTGTTAAATGTATTGCAGTGAAATGCTTAAAAAATAATATGAAATTTCACTTCAAATTACTTCTTCTAAGATTTAACGACCAAGTTACTTTACAGTTTGTTCCGCATTAAAATATTTCTACTGAATTTACACAAAGTACCAAGCAAACAGTTACTTTCCACTACAAAGACTATCTAGTATCATACTGCGATCAGATGGCCCCAATTACATAATTGGCTTGAAAATAAAATGCTTTATTTAAATCAAAGGTCTTTTATTAAACACCGTAGGAGGAATTCATCATTTTCCAGATGCATATGCATCCAATTATTGCTTTGGCTAGAAATAATTTCATAATATATTTAAAGGGTGGGTCCTGATGGCCGAGTGACTAGCGCTCTGGTTCTCGGTGCCCCAGATTTCGGATTCGAGTCCCGCCATCCCAATGGATGTTTATAGTGATTCGAATCCGTTTTAAACAGCAAGTCTCGGTATAATATGACTACTATTACTACACCACACCACATCACTGAGTCATAAGAAACCGGGACCTATGGCTTAAAGTAGATTCCGAATCACTACAAACATCCATCTCACCACGGGGTGTTGAACCCGAAGCCCGTGGTGCCGAGCGTCAGAGCGCTAGACACTCGACAATTCAGACCCTTATCTAATAGGATTGTATTGCGTTGGGCGAGAAACCGCCAGCAGAGACGGCCTTACCACACCATGGGACTGTTGCGCTACTGATGATGATGATTTAAATGTTAAAAATTGAAATTATTTTTCTTGGAAACCAGATATATGATCATTCGGTTCTTTGAATAATTGAAAACATTTAAATTTTTTTTAACAACTCTTAAATTAATACATGCAGAATATTTCTATTTTCTGTAAATCCACCTAACTTCAGAGCATTTCATTTCATGGCATTTTTTTTAAGTTTATTTCAGAGAAATTGTTTAAAAAACAACATGGAATTTCACTTGAATTACTTCTTCTAAGATTTAACGACCAAGTTCCTTTACAGTTTGTTTCCGCATTAAAATATTTCTACTGAATTAACACAAAGTACCAAGCAAACAGTTACTTTCCACTACAAAGACTGTCGAGTGTTATACTGCGATCAGATAGCGCCGGCGACATTTGTTCTCGGTTCACTGAGTAGAAGCATCCAATCTGTGTAAATAGACCCGAGACCATTTGCTGAGATTAACCTGGCAAAATTTTATCTCCAGAATACGTGGACAATTTGCTACCCCCTGTTAAAGCTACCCCCTTCCCCTTTTCTTTCTTTTAACCCCCATTCTGTTTCTGTTCGACTGAAAAAAAAAGTCCTTTTCCACGAAACAGGGATTTTTTTTATCCCTTTTGCACTAAAGAAGGTAATGCTGAAAGGTGAAAGAGGATAAGAAAATGCTGTAGGTTCTTTTTTTCTTCCCTGGGTGAGAGATTTTTGTTTCCTTATCTTCCCTTTTCTACATTTCTCCATTCTGCGGCGAGAATTGGGACTAAGTTAATGTGCCAGGGATTAAGTTCTGGCCCAGGGAAAGAATGTATTCCACCAAATGGCATTAAGTCTAACAGTGACCCTAACGACCTTCTTGTTGCTCGGAAGATCCCATTGATTTTTTTTTTTTTAACAAGAAACAGTTAGCGTCATTTCTTACCTGATTTTTTTTTGTGTGAAATTATTTTTTACCTGCAAAACTAAAACATTTATTCTCGTATTTATCAAGCAAATGTTGCTATTTTTCCATACCTTACAAAGTAATGTATGATGATGTTTATTGGTAAAAGTAAAAAAAAAAAATAGTATTAGCTTAATTCCCGATGATCAATTCAAGAGATTCAGGACCCATTGCTCCAGAGGATAATGTGTAGTTTTGATTTGATATAATAGGATAGAATGGTGTTTTTTTTTTTTTCGAGACATACAACCTCAGATATGCTAGTCTTATGGAAATATAGATATGATGGTGTAGCAAACATACATGTTAATCAACAACATATATGCTAGTCTTATAGAGATGCAACTACCCATATATAGCCTTTTTGAAAAATGCAAAACAACTTCCACCAGTCTTAGTGACTATTATTCCATGAGATTCAAGAACCCATTGTTCAGACGATAAAGTCTAGTTTTGATTTGATTTAATAGGGTAGAATATGTTTGAGGATTTATATATGTACATATATGAACTGCAATACAAAATGGGAAATACCAATTCTACCAGGTTTGGTGACTATCAATTAAAGAGATTCAAGGACCTACTGCTCTAGAGGATAAAGTCTAGATTTGATTTGATACATAATAGGATAGATTATTTTTGAGGATTTATAGATATGTAAACCACCCATATGCTAGTTTTACGGAAAATTATAGGCAAAACAATTTCTACCAGTATTAGTGACTATCATTCAATGAGATTGAAGGATCCATTGCCCGAGAGGATAAAATCTAGTTTTGATTTCATATAATAGGATAGAATAGTTTCATTTGGAGGACATATAGACATACACATGCTAGTGTATTACATATTCTACCAGTATAGTGACTAACGGTGGCATTAAGTCTAACAGTGATCCTAACGATCGTCTTGTTGATCGGAAGATTCCATCGATTTTTTTCAGTTTTGCTGGTATTTTTACCTTAACAGGAAACAGTTAGCTTTATTTCTTACCTGGATTTTTTTTTGAAATTATTTTTACCTGCAACACTAAAACATTTCTTCTCCTATTCATCAAGAAAATGCACTTATTTTTCCCTGCTTCACCAACTAATGCATGATGTTTACTGATAAATGTAAAAATATTAATACTTGCTTAGTTCATGATGGTCAATTTAAGGAACACACTCATTGCCTAGAAGATAAAGTCTAGTTTTTATATGTTAGGATGGAATATTTTGGACTATTTATGGACGTTAACATACTAAATGTAATACAAAAATGGGTAATACGTATTCTACCACTCTAAGTGACTATTAATTCAAGATATTGAAGGACCCATTGATTCAGAGAATTAAATATAATTTTTATTTGGTATGATAGGATAGAATAGGTTTTTTGGAAGATTTATAGACATACAAATGCTAGTGCAAAAAAATACAATACAACTTCTTCCAACCTTCGTAACTATCAATTCAGGAGATTCTAATATTCATTCAAAGAATAAAGTCTCGTTTTGATTTGATATGATAGGATAGAATGGTATTTTTGGAGGATTTATAGACGTGCACATATTAAATGTAATATAAATTGTGTAATGTATATTCTACAACACTTTGTAACTATCAGTTCAAGAGATTCAAGGACTCATTGCTTCAGAGGATAAAATCTAGTTTTGATTGATATGACAAGACAGAATAGTATTTATTTTGGAGGATTTATAAGCAAACACATGCTAGTGCAATACAAAATGTGTAATATTACTTCTGCCAACCTTAGTGACTATCGATTCAAGAGATTCTAGAACCAATTGTTCAGAGAATAAATTCTAGTTTCCATTTAATATGATAGGATAAAATAGTCTTTTCGAGGATATATAGACATGCACCTGTTGGTGTAGAAATTGTATATTTCTGCTAGTCTTAGTGACTATCAATTCAAGAGATTCAAGGACCTATTGCACCAGAGTGGCATTAAATCTAACAGTGACCTTAACGACCTTCTTGTTGCTCGGAAGATTCCATTGTTTTTTTTTTTCCCCTTAACAAAAACAGTTAGCGTTATTTCTTACCTGAATTTTTTTCTTTGAAATTATATTTACCTGCAACACTAAAACATTTATTCTCCTATTCTTCAAGCAAATGTAGCTATTTTTTTCTGCATCACAAAGTAATGTATGATGTTTACTGATAACTATAAAAAATATTAATACTTGCTTAAATCATAAGAGATCAATTCAAGAGATTCATTTAGATAGGATCCATAAGTGCATATATTTCATGTAATACAGTGTAGGATAAGGGGCCCATTGGTTCAGTTTTGATTTAATATGATAGGATAAAGTAGTTTTGTTAAGGATTTATAAACATACAAACCACACAAATGCTAGCCTTATGGAAAAATGTATGCAAAACAACTTCTACCATTCTTAGTAACTATAATTCAAGAGATTCAAGAAAACATTGCTGCAAAAATAAAGTCTAGTTTGTATTTGATAGGATAGGACTGAATATTTTGTGGTGGACTTATAGACATACACATACTAAATGAAATACAAAATGGGTAATGTAACTTCTACCAGTCTCAGTGACTATCATTCCATGAAATTCAAGGACGCTATACTCCAGTGGATAAAGTTTAGTTTTTATTTGTTATGATAGGATACAATAGATTTTTGGAGGATTCTTAGACGAATATATACAATAGACATTAGATACAAAATGTGTAATCCATGTTCTACCAGTCTTAGTGACTATCATTCCATGAGATTCAAGGACCCATTGCTCAGAGGATAAAGTCTAGTTTTGATTTCATTGCTGGGATAGAATAGTTTTGGGAGAATTTATAGACGTACACAAACTAAATGTAATACAAAATGTGTAATACAACTTCTGCCAGTCTCAGTGACTGTCGATTCATGATATTCAAAGACTGGTGAATTCAAAGGGTAACAATTTTGACAAAGGGCTGACATTTTTCGAAAACATAGTTTCTTCTATGAGGATTAATAATATTATGAGGATTAATATTGCTCCCGATTTCCATACCTTTTTAAAATAAAATATAAAACAATTTCTACCAGTCTTCACGACTATTAGTTTTTGAGACCCATAGACTCATTGCTTTAGATGATAACGTCTAGTTTTTGTACAGAAATGGCAGCATAAAATAGTTTTCCTGTCTCCAATTTGCTAGTGCTATGGACAAAATATGTAAAACTATTTTTACCAGTCTTTGTGATTATCATTCTATATATTCCAAGACCAGTTGTTTCAATGTATAAATTATAATTTTGATTTGATATGATAGTATAGTTCATTGTGGATGATTTATAGACATACATCTCGTGTAATACAAAATGTGTAATAAAACTCGTACCAGTCTTAGTGACTAGAAATTCAATAGGTTCAAAGAATGGTTGCTACAGAAAAGAAAGTCTAGTTTTGATTTGATAGAATAGAATAGTTTATTTCGGAGGACTTATAGACATACATAAAGCGCAATAAAAATGTGTAATATATCTTATGCTAGTCTTAGTGATTATCAATTCAAGAGATTCAGAGACTGGCTACTTTATAGAGTAAATGCTATAAAGAGAATATAGTAGTTTCTTCTAGGAGGACTTATAAAAAAGTAATTTTCCCAGATTTGTCGTATGGAAATAAAACGTAAAACAACTTCTATCAGTATTTACAACAATCAATTCAAGAGATCCATAAATTCGTTGCTTTAGAGGATGACGTCTAGTTTTTGTCCAGAAATGGCAGCATAAAATAGTTTTCTAGGAGTATTTATAGAGATAACTGTCTCAAATTTGCTAGTGCTATGGACAAAATATGTAAAACTGCTTTTACCAATCTTTGTGACTATCATTCCAAGATATTCAAGTACTCGCTGTTTTAATGTATAAAGTTTAGTTTTGATTTTATAGAATAGTATAGTTCTTTGTGGAGTATTTATATACATACATCTCGCGTAATACAAAATGCTTAATACCACTTAGTGACTAGAAATTCAATAGATTCAAAAGACTGGTTGAGACAGAAAATAAAGTCTAGTTTTGATTTGATTAAATATAATAGTTAAGTTTGGAGATTTTATAGACATACATATAGTGTAATAAAAATGTGTAATAATACAACTTCGACTAGTCTTAGTGATTATCAATTCAAGAGATTCAAAGACTGGGATAATAGAGTAATGGGTTTATAGGGTAAAGACTATAAATAGAATACAGTAGTTTCCTCTAGGAGGACTTACAAAAGTAATTGCCTAGATTTCATTGTCATGTGAAAATAAAATGCAGAAAACCTTCTATCAGTCTTTACGACTATCAATTTAAGGGATACATAAATTCGTTGCTTTAGAGGATAATGTCTAGTTTTGATTTAATATAATAGGATAGAATAATTTCTTCTAGGATAATTTATAGAGATGACTGCTTCAATTTGCTTATCTTATGGAGAAAAATTATGTAAAGTAACTTCTACCAGTCTTAGTGACGATCATTCCAAGAGTTTCAGAACCCATTACTTCAGAGGGTAAAGTCTAGTTTTGAGTAGATAGGATAGAATAGTTTTTTTGACGATTTATAAACAGACATACACTGTAATACAAAATATGTAATACAGCTTCTACCAATCTTAGTGATTATCAATTTAAGACATTCAAATACAAATTGTTTCAGAGGATAAAATCTAGTTTTTGATTTGGTATGATAGGACGGAATATTTTTGGAGGATTTGTGGACATACACATACTAAATGTAGTATAAAATGTGTAATACATATTGTACCAGTTTTAGTGAGAGAGATTCAAAGACTAGTGCCTTCAAAGAGTATATGGTGGTAATTTTCGAAAGTTAGTTTCTTCAAGCAGGACTTATAAAAGTATTAAGTTAGAACAATAAAAAGGACTTATAAAAAAGTAGCCCAAGTTTCTTTGTGGTATGGAAATAAAATATAAAACAACTCCTACGAATCTTCACGACTATCAGTTCAAGAGATACATAAAGTCGTTGCTTCAGAAGATAAAATATAGTTTTCTTCGAAAATGACAGGTTAGAATAATTTCTTCTAGGACGATTTAAAAAAGAAAACTGCTACCATTTCGATACTGTTATGGAAAAAATAGGTAAAACAACTTCGCCCAGTTTCAGTGACAGTCATTCCAAGATATTCAAGAATTTAAGCTAGTAAAATCTATTATTTTTCGAAAACGCTGGGGTACAGTAATTTCTTCTAGGATGACTTATAGAGGTAACTGCTCGACGTTTGCTAATCTCATAATGAAACAAATAAAGAAACTTCCAAACAGGCTTCGAACTACCACTACAATCAATTCCAAAAGAGTTCCTTAGTTCTATGTAAAAAAAAACTAGTACACGAAATGCAATCAGTGAAAATCATATCCCTTACACGATAGATGAAAGCATGTCCTGCTTGTCAGGAATGACATTCTATACCAACACATTTTTTTACACAGCCAGAAGTATGCAATCATAAACATGCAGTCTTATGGTAACAAACTAAAAATTTGGTACATAAATTTGATTGCAGGAAAAGCAAAAAAGTCTCAACTATCCCACAAAAACAGACTTATCCTGAATAGGAAATGGCATTCGAGACAAACTGAAAAGAGACAACAGCGCTAGAGACAGAGAATAAAAAAAAGGAGACAATTTAAAGCAGAGGTGGGGAGAAAATAAAATCCGCTTATTTACAAGTCCAGATAATGTCTGGAAGTCGGCCAAGGCTTGGAGGTTTTTATGAGAAAATGGACTCTGCTTCCTGAATAAGGATGCGGATACGAACGCTTATGCGTTTCCTTTTTTTAGACCAAGCATGGATATATGAAAAGCAGTGAATTTTTTTTTATATCTGTGTTATATTTCTATCATTTACTGAAGAAGTTTAAAGGTTAGAATTTTTACCTATAAAAGTATGAGTATTGATTTGGCGAGACAGTATTTCGTGTCCTTGATCAGTTTTTCGCTTCCTTGACGACTTTCAATGCTACTTATGTGTTTTTTAAAAACTTATTCCACTTGCTTAGTTATAAAATCGTCTGAAATTTTATATATTTTTTCTAAATTCTTTCACGGCTTAGTTATAAAATCGCATTTTTTCTGTATTTGTATTTTTTTTTTTTTAAATTTCTTTTCACTTGCCTTTTTGTAAGATCGTTTGGAATTCTACATTTTGTTAAAACTTTTTTCACGTACTGTTTTTGTAAAATCGTTTGCAACTCTACAGTTTTTATTTTTAATTTTTTCACGTGCTTCTTTAAAAAATCGTTTGGATTTTTTATAATTTATTTTAAATATTTATTTTTAAATTACTTTCATTTTGTTTTTTTTTAAAAAATCATTTGAAATTCTATAGATTTTTATTCTTTATTTAATCTGTTTTTTTTTTTTGTTTTTTTTTTTTTTTTTTTTTTTTTGCATTTTTTGAAGGATAACTAACTGATGAACATAATTTATTGCCTGAATATGATTTATTGATACTTTTTTCTTAGTTTAAGATTGCTGTTAAGCGTTTCGTTCTTACATTATATTCTAAATTTATTGGTAACATATATATCGGCACATCTGATTATTTTTATTTCTTTTATTTATTATTTTTGATAGAGATTAAACTTTTGCTTATTTGCTAAAAATGAAAAAGTGTGTAGCTCTGCCTTTTTTTTTTTCCTTATATTTCTATATTTATTTATGGATTATGGACCTGATAGCTATATTTAAATTTTCATGAAATTAAATAATAGCAATTTCATTTAAGATAAGAGATAAAAACAAATGAGCAAACATGTTTTGAGACTATTTGTGACGGGCATTCAACGGATAATAAAATCTCACGAAATATAATACCAGCCAATCAGAAGGCATTTTTTTCGTAATCAACTGATCAGGTTTGATTTTAATTTCATTTACAATATCCGATTGACATCACATTTCTGCAGAAATCTAAGAAGGATTTTCTTCTACAGGAAAATTACGTCTACATAGAAAACGTGCAATGATTAGAAACTTTAAAACCATTTTTTTTTTTCGCTTTTATTTAAATTTATCAACTTTTTGATATGTTTTCGGAAAATGTCTATCTTTATTAGGAATTATATTTAAATGATTTACAAAAGATCATGTATTCTCTACTAATGCTAGGGTATAAAACATCTGGTCATATATCTATTGTGGTTCAACTGATAGAAACATAAAGGCTCGATGGTAATTTTGATGTATAATATCTCATATCGAATGTTTTGCTGCCTACTTTGTATATATCATGTTTTTCTCAAACGACACAAATAATCTAGGACCTGCATTGTTTGACATCAAAAAAATTCTGTTTGGTTTGGTGTATATATAAGTGAAAAATGTTTTCCATCCAGAGACAACAACAACAAAAAACAACAAAAAAGGAAGATATTATCTTATAGAAAGAAGACTCATATTCAAATCAATTGAAAAAATTTAGTGTTGTTGTTGTATTCAGAAAAAGTGTCCTGATATCGATAGATGACTTAATATCTACTCTTAAGAGGGTATCGTCTACTTGTGGTTCTCAAAGGGGCTTGTGGTCTTCACTTTATGGTATAACGTGGGCTTTTAGGTTTCTTCCCAGAATGATTTGAAAATGTAAGACATTTAACCAAAATATTCTTTTCGGCATAAAGATGGAACTGTTTGCAATATACTAGACATAAATAAGAAAATTTTACAAAAAGTCAGAAAAAAAAAAGGTAATTCTGAACATTAAAAAAAAAAATTGAAAAATGAATGAAAAAAAATGAGAAATGAATATCAAAAACATTAAAAGATGATGAACTCGGTAATTTTTTAAAAATTTTATTCACAATACACAATAAAAATAATGTATCCTACGGTATCCCGGTCTTATTAATTTTCCTATTGAAAATGGGGAAATTAATAAGATAAGGGAAAATATATGTCCCTATCCACAATAGGTCTGGATTCAATTATATAAATTTCCCTATTGATAATGGGCTTGTATTTGATGGTAACATTGTCCTTATTTACAATTTATCTTTATTTGGTGATATCGATTTCTTATTGACAATGGGCCAGGATTTGATAATAATTTTTCCCCATTGGTATTTTTGCCTTTATTTCATGATATCAATTTACCATTGATAATGGGCGAAATTTGATATCCATTTCTCCTTTGATAATGGGTTTATATTGGATGATATCAATTTCCCAATTTATAATGGTTCTGAATTTAATTATACCAATTTTCCATTGATAATGGGTTTGGAACAGTCTGATGAATAGGTCGTTGAGTTCCGGAACTAAATTTGCTTTGCTTGGTGAAATACTTTATAAACGATACAGAACCGAATCTTCGGCATCTATGTTCCAGATAGCAGGCTAGATCTATAGGAATATATACCTTCCTTTGGGGTCTAGGCAGAAGGGGTGAGCATCCCTACCCTCAGGAGTGATGTCAATATACGTTTAAAATTGCCAACGAACGTTATTGGTGCATTGTAGCATGACTCCATGTTTCACTTTTGGGGACACTACATCTGCTAAGTTTCTGCCTTCTTAGTGGCACGTAACGTGGTCCAGTATTAGTAAGTGCAGTATTTAAGGGTCAGTATCTGAAAGTAACTGGTAAGAGCAACTGCATAGCCAGTACGGTGGTGGATGTGGCGAAAAGAAAAAGAAAATATTTAGGAACAACATTTTTATCGATAATTTTGTGCTTAAGATGTGTAATATTATGCAATTACCATATATTTCGTTGTAATAAATTTGTTAAAATGAACATATGAACTTAATAAATGAATAAATTTATTTACTATTAAGTCCTAACTTTTTATCCTTAAATCCATTTCAATATATGAAAAGACAAAAAAAAACTGAACCGAAATTTAAGAAATAATAACTCTCAATTCAAAAAATAATTATGAATGAAAATTCCAAAAACAAAGTTATTTGAACAAAATATATTTAACAATTCATCTTCAAAATATATTTAAATTAGATAACAATTATAAAGCGTAAAAAAATTAAAAATAAAATTGAATTAAACTCATAAATCACCAAACATTTAAAAATATTTCTTTAAAATTGAGAAATATTTCTTCAAAATTAAAAAAATATGTCTTTAGAATATTTTTTTTCAAAATATTCTGTTCATCACTTATTAAATTAAAAAAATATAAAAATTAAATTTTCTGGAATTTGCCGATTAATTATATATACATATATATATAGATAGATAGATAGATGTAAACTTTAAAAAATTGCAAATCACTATTCCTTATATACTAAGAATAATTCTACTTTTCATACTTTAATAAAAACTCTATCAACATATTTATTATTAAAATTTGAAACAAATTATATGAAGATGTGCATGATGATACAGGTGAAACACCTTCTTCAATATGAAATGTGCTACGTGTACATAAAATGATTTATTAAAAGTGTTCGAATAAATATATTTTTATAGAGTAATTTCACCCATTTTCACTAGCCCATTGCGTCACCCTCAAATGTTTCGCCGTACTAAAAGATTCAAGATTTTATTTTATTTGTTTATCATGTCCTAGTTTTATTTTACTCTAGAGGGTAGCGTCGTAGTTTTCGTTTTTTAACACCCATACGTGTGAGCAACTAAGTGACCTAAGTATGCGCTACAGGTTATATTCAAATTAATTTTTACTCATAATATTTCAGGATCAACTCTTATATGAATTAACATAAATATGAAATATATAATGACGGTTTTTTTTTGTATTGATAAAATTGATTTAAGAGCATTTTTCTTAGATTCTTGAACTTTTAAATATTTTTTTTGACAGAGTTTTTTTATAATTATATTATTTATTGTTCGCTGTATTTTTCGTTTTATTGTTTTATATTTTATGACCATTTTTAAGTTTTGTTTTGGTTTTTCCTATTATTAAAATAAATAACAGTAAATATTGCAATAAATATATTATCAGTGAAATGTCGATGTTTTATACCTTAATAACACATGAAATATGTTATAGCAAATTTACTTTATTATTGATACTGAAAACATTAAACACATTACGTAAAAAATTTATTTAATAAGTTATAAATTAAATAAATTATTTATTATTAATAAAAAAGCATAATTATGATCAGTAATTGCATTAACTAATCAATTTAAAGTTCGTCTTAATTAAATATTCATATATTTGTATCAGAAAAAAATTATTTATTATTGTTATTGAAAACTTAAAATATATTACATAAAATTTTTAATTAAATAAATCTTTAATAATAATAGATTATATATTAATATAATTATATTTCAGGGTCAATTCTTATAATAATTAATATACCTGAATGATTTAATGATGGTTTTTTATGAATTATTAATATTAGTTTAAGGGAATCTTTCTTAAATTTGTGAAACTTTAAATCCGTTTTGTTTACAGAGGTCAGCATATAAACTAATGTGTGTAATTATTTTTTGTTATTGTTCCTGTTTTATATTTTACGTCCATTTTTATGTTTTCTGAACTTCCTAATTAATTAAATATATACCAGTAAAAATGAAAATATTATTAACAGTAAAATGCCAATGTTAATTAAATTTATTAAAAATAATAATTATTTAAAAATGTCAACATTAATATTACATGAAACACATGCTAAATGTTTTTAAAATACATATGATGTGTATTTATACTAAATACATGATAAATACATTCATGCTAATACATACATTAAATAGAGACATTAATTATGCATAACACATGTTAACATTATTCATACAGTAAATACATTAAATACACATAACACATGCTAAATTGAATTTACATTATTATTGATACTGAAAATATGAAACACATTTTGTAAAAAAAATTAATTAATAAATAAATAATTTATTATTTATAAAAAATCTGTATGATAGTCTGTAATTGCTTTCATTAATCAATTTATAGTTCTTTTATTTTTTATTTCATTCAAGTACTTGAATTAGAATAAATTTATTTATCCCAATAATTCATTTATTCGATTATAAATTTATTTATTTATCGGAAACCTAAAATATATACCGTAAAATTTTAATTAAATAATTAATAAATAATAATAAATTGTTTTAATTAACAAATTAAATTAAATTAAAGTACATTACAAGATTTCATTAATTAATTAGTTATTAATTAGTAATAATTCATAGATAATTTAGTAAATAAAATTTAAAAAAAAATAATATTTAATAAATATAGTTTTTAATAATTGCATTATTTAATTTATCTAATTAATTATTAATTGAATTATTTTTTAATTAAATTTTTAATAAAAATTTTAAATATTATTATTATTATTTTTTATTTATTGAGTTAATAATAAGTATTAAATTAATAATAATTATTTGTTTTTCAAGAGATTAATCTCAAATATTAATCTTAAAATAAACTATAAAATAATATTAAAACTTCAAATTAAATAATTCTTTTTTTTTTTGTGTGTGAAATCAAAATTTTAAAAGTTAAATGCTCTGATACTAAATAAAAATGAGACGAGTTAAAAAAAAAACATCCGTAGAAAATAAAATTCGTATTTAATGTGAGGGAAAATGAATTAATTCTATATTGTGAGGAAAACGAATTAATAGAATTTGTGAACTTTTAGATTGCAATTTTACGCTGAGAGATAGATAAATATAACGTTTAATAAATTTTACTGATGGAAATATGAAACGTTTCTTTCTATATTTTTATTTAATTAAATTTATGTATGAAAACGAAGTATTCATAAAAAATAAAATTTTAAAAAGTGAATATTTAATTCGAAATCTTCAAGTCGCCTTTAATAATGTGTTAAATTCGATGGCTTTTGATAAATAATAAACCCATTTTACGGCTTCCATATATTTGATAAACTTTCAAAATATGACCCTTGAAAATTAGATATTAATTAGATTGGCAATGATTAAATATAATATTTCGTATTTATTGAAAAATATATTTTCGTTTGCTTATTTCCTTCATGTGCCGTTTGCAATAAAATATAATTCTAATGTCTGTCAAGTTTTTAAAGTGCATTTGTTTAAAGTAAATTTATTGGGGTTTATTACAATTGTATTGGGAAATTGTATTATTCTTATTACATTGTATTATAAGTATGTAATTATATTATTAGGCATGCTGTTGTATTATTCTTATAAATTATTCTTATTAAATAAATATTGGGGTAAAATGTCATTATTCAACAATTGTACAATTGTAATTTTCAACAATTGTATTGTATTGTAGCAACAATAAAATAAATTTACTACAATACAATTGCTTGTTTTATTCAAACGATTCTATTGTGGTAATTGCGTTAGTCTTATTAAATTGTATCATGTATATGTAATTATATTTTTAGGTAGGTAATTATATGAAATTCTTATTAAATTAAAATCGTCGTAATTGTATTATTCAAGCAATCATATTGTATTATAACAATAATAAGTAAATTTACCCCAATGCAATTGTTTTTGAATAAACAAACGATTGTATTGGGGTAAATTTATTTTATTATTGGAATTTAAAATGTTAAGTATAATATTTGTCCGCTAATAAATTTTTAATTTCTCTGTTTATATTATATGATTTTATACAGAAAATCTTTTTTAATTTGAATTACTTTTCTTTTATTATTTGTAAGAATTTTATTTTTCGTTTACATTATAGAATACTTAAAAATGCTTTTTTAAGTTTAGGTGCTTTTGTGTGTTTGATTTGAATTTAAAAATATATAATTAAATTACTACTATATATACTTTCATCTATAGTAATATTTCATCATTTATAATCTTTTGAGCATTCTAGTATTCTTCGGTTTTTTTAATGTTAGTAAATAAAAACTTTTGTAATAATTTCTTAAATTTTTAAAATAAGATCTCTAATTTGAAATTGGCTTAAAGATTTTAAATCAAATATTCATATATTATGTTTTCATAAAAACCCAATATTAATATTTATCAAACCACACCAATCACATTCTTAAAATATTTAAATTTTTTTTTGTAATGTTTCATTTTTATACTAAGACCATTTAGCGTTTTAAATTTTACCTTTTAACAAAAAAAAAAAAAAAATTAATTTTTATATAATTTTAAATTTAATTTTGTTGGTTTGTCAATTGCAAAAAAGTAATTATAGATGAAAATACAATAATTTAGGAATTTAAATGCAGTTTTTTAATTTTAAATCCAAAACATAAAAGCACAAAAAGCATAAAATGCATTTCTAAATATTCTATGTCGTGGGCCTGAATCGCCGAGTAGCTAACGCTCGGTATTACAGGTTTCGGGTTCCAGCCGGCGGTGCCATGAATATTTGCACTTGGTTCGGAATCCACTTCAAACTTTGTGGTCCCGATCTAATATAATCGTAGAACGTTGCGGAGGTATTGTTACTACGCGTCTGTAGCTAACTTCAAGCTACCTGGGTAGTGATAAGTGAGTAACGTCGGCGCAGCACTTGTCTTAAGGCATCTAAGACAATTGTCTAAGTGTTTGCCAGATCTGAAAAAAACATGTCATAAAAAAATATATATTTTCATATTGTAAACGAAAAAAAACCTCTTATAAATAACAAAAGAAAAAGTAATTAAAATTAGAATTTTTTTGTGGTGAAAATAAAAATAACACAAAAAAATAAAAATTTTTAATAGACAAATATTTATTTTACATTTTAAATTACAGTAATAAAGTAATTTTACACTAATAAAATTGTTTGTTTTATTCAAACAATTGTATTGGGGTAAATTTAATTTATTATTGTTAAATACAATACAATTTCTTGAATAATACAATTACAATAATAGTTTAATAAGAATCAAATAATCAAAACATAAGAGAATAATAAGAATTTAATAATGTAAACAATTACTTAGCCTCCCACAATTTTGTATAAAAACATATACACTTTTTCTACAATGAAGGCTTTGATTTTATTAAGGTGCATACAAAAATATATTCCTAATAAGGTAATTATATATTTTTTTTTTTTTTTTTTATTGTGTTATCCAAATCTTTCTTTATATAGTAGCGTCCACAAACAAAACAGATTTAAAATCACTTTGTTTATTTATCTACCACACTTTATCACAGAAAACAAATTTGATTCATGGAAATTTGTTTTTTTTCAAACATTTTCTACGAAATATATCTTGAATTTATTACGTACAATATCATTTCTCGGCAGATAAACATGATTCATCCTAACAAATATCATTACATGTAAATTCCTGTATTGCATAAGTTTTCTTCCTTACTATGGGTAAAAATAATAAATAAATTGATGAACAGAAGTGTTATAAATCTGTGAATATGCTCTATCGTCAGTATCTGAAATTTATTGTCTACAGAATACAGATTTGCGGACATATTTTCAACAAATGGTTCGCAAGATAATTTATAGCGTCGTTTTAGAAGAAGGTGATTTGTAGTTTGTTAAATAGAAGGGCCGGTGTTTTTGACACTTATAGAAAAGCTTATCGTAAAAATGTGTACACTTTAACAATAGTCAGCTTGAAACAGGTTATGTCAAAATGTAGATCTGTTTCAAAAGTTACAGTTCCTAGAAATATTATATTTGTTAAAGAAACAAAATAACTGAGAGGCCTTTTTTTATAACATTCATATTTTAAATAAGTTTTACACAAAAAACAACAACACGAAAGACTATTTAAAATTAGGATAAACAGTTGATAAAGGAATGCTATATTATATGAAAGATTACTCGAGGGATTATTTGGTTTATTTTTAAAGAATAGGGGGAATGATTTAAAAACTACAAAAAAAATATGCTTGATGAGTCATTCTATTTTATTATATTCATATTTTTAATGGGCTTTATAGCAAATTTTAAATGACATAAAAACCAATATTTAAAATAAGAATAGTCGATTGATAAAGGTATACTAAATGAATTGGATGATTGTTTGGGATTGATAAATAGTTTAAAAAGAACAAAATAATTGTTCTATGAAAGACAATATATTTTATGACATTCATATTTTAAATGGGTTTTATAGCAAAAAAAAAAAAAAAAAAAAAATACAAAACTTAATATTTAAAATAAGGGTAGACGATTGATGATATATTACTCTATGAATTGGAAGGTTTGTTTGGGATTAAGGAATGGTTTAAAAAATAACAAAATAGTTGTGCTATGAGAGTCGTTCTGCTTTATAACATTCCTATTTTCATTCTGCTTTATAACATTCATATACTCATATTGTGTTATTATTTTTTTTACTGACAATAAAAAAAAAAAATAATGTCCAAATCTTTGTTTATATAGTAGCGTCCATAAAGAAAACAGATTTAAAATCACTTTGTTTATTTATTACCACACTTCATCACTGAAAACAAATTTGTTCAGGGAAATTTGTTTTTATTTTCAAACATTTTCTACGAAAATGTCTTGAATTTACAACGTACAATATCATTTCTCGGCAGATAAACATGATTCATCCTTTAAAAAACATTACATGCAAATACTTATATTGCATAAGTTTTCTTCCTTAATATGGGTCAAAATATAACAAACAAATAAATTGATGAACAGAAGTGTTATAAATCTCTAAATATGTTCTATCGTCAGTATCTGAAATTTATTGTCTACAGAATACAGATTTGCAGATATATTTTCAACAAATGGTTCACAAGATAAGTTATAGCGTCTTTTAGAAGAAGGTGATTTATGGTTTGTTAAATAGAGGGCCGGTGCCTTTTGACACTATGGGAAGGCTTATCGAAAAATGTTTATAGTTTAACAATAGTCAGTTTGAAACAGGTTGTGTCAAAAAAATGTAGATCAAATGTTTCATTTTCGTAGAAATATTATATTTGGAAAAGAAACAAAATAATTGAGAGGATTTTTATAACATTCATATTTTAAATAAGTTTTATATCAAACAAATACTTAAAATCTAATAAATAAAATTTGCCTAGAAAATTGATAAAGGAATAATATATGAACTGGAACAAATTATTTGGTACAGGGAAATGATTTATAAAAAAAAAGAACGAAGTATTTGTGTTATGAGAAACATTCTGCTTTATATAATTCATATTTTAAATGTTTTTTGTACCAAAAGATTACTTAAACTCAATATTTAAAATTAGGTTGACGAATGATGAGGAATTACTATATGAATAAAAAGTTTATTTCGACTTAAGGAATGGTTTAACGAAATATTTGCTCTATGAGAGATATTTTGCTTTTAAATTCATATTTTAAATGTTTGTAGCAAAAAAAAAATTAATATTTAAGAAAAATGAACGAATATTGATGAGATATTGCTATGTTAATTGGAGGTTATAATTAGGATTAAGGAATGGTTTTAAAAAATAACAAAATAGTTGTTCTATGAGAGGCATTCTGCTTTATAAAGTTTATATTTTAACTGAGTTTTATAAGAAAAACAATACATAAAAACATAATATTAAAAACAAGGATTGGCGATTGATGCAGGGTTATTATATGAATCTGAGATTGATTTGGGATTCATGTATGGTTTAAAAGAAGAATAAAATAATTGTGCTATGAGAAGCATTAGCTTAATAACATTCATATTTTAAATGAGTTTTATTAAAAACAAATATATAAAACCTAATATTAAAATTAGGGTAGACGATTGACAAATGAATACTATATGAATTAGAGATTTATTTGGGATTGATTTATAGTTTGAAAATAACAAATAATTGTGCTATCAGAGTCATTTTGCTTTATAACATTCCTATTTTAAATAAGATTTATATCAAAAAAATCCATTAAACCTAATATTTAAAATTAGGAGAAATGATTGATGAGGCATTACTATGTGAATTGGAGGGTTTAATTGTAATAGGTGAATGATTTAAAAATAAAACAATTGTGCTATGAGAGTTATTCAGCTTCATAACACTCATACTTTCATTCTGTTTTATAACATTCATACTTTCATTTTGTTTTATAACATTCATGTATTTATATTGTGATTTTATGTTTACTGTCATTAACAAAAAATAATGCCGAAACCTTGGTGTATATAGTAGCGTCCATAAACAAAACAGATTTAAAATCACTTTTTGTTTATTTATTACCACACTTTATCACAGAAAACAAATTTGATTCATGGGGAAATTTGTTTTTTTTTCAAACATTTTCTACGAAATATGTCTTGAATTTATAACGTACAATATCATTTCTCGGCAGATAAACATGATTCATCCTAAAAAAAAAACAGTACATGCAAATACTTATATTGCATAAGTTTTCCTCCTTAATATGGGTAAAAAAACAAACAAATAAATTGATGAACAGAAGTGTTATAAATCTCTAAATATGTTCTATCGTCAGTATCTGAAATTTATTGTCTACAGAATACAGATTTGCAGATATATTTTCAACAAATGGTTCAAAGATAAGTTATAGCGTCTTTTTAGAAGAAGGTGATTTATAGTTTGTTAAATAGAAGGGCCGGTGCCTTTTGACACTATGGGAAGGCTTATCGAAAATGTTTATAGTTTAACAATAGTCAGTTTGAAACAGGTTATGTCAAAAATGTAGATCAAATGTTTCATTTCTAGAAATATTATATTTGGAAAAGAAACAAAATAATTGAGAGGATTTTTATAACATTCATATTTTAAATAAGTTTTATATCAAACAAATACATAAAATTTAATAAATAAAATTAGCGTAGAAAATTGATAAAGGAATAATATATGAACTGGAACAAATTATTTGGTACAGGGAAATGATTTATAAAAAAAAAAAAGTATTTGTGTTATGAGAAACATTCTGCTTTATATAATTCATATTTTAAATGTTTTTGTACCAAAAAGATTACATAAGCTCAATATTTAAAATTAGGTTGACGAATGATGAATAATTACTATATGAATAAAAAGTTTATTTCGACTTAAGGAATGGTTTAACGAAATATTTGCTCTATGAGAGATATTTTTGCTTTTAACATTCATATTTTAAATGTTTGTAGCAAAAAAAAATTTAATATTTAAGAAAATGATCGAATTGATTGATGAGATATTGCTATGTTAATTGGAGGTTATAATTAGGATTAAGGAATGGTTTTAAAAAAATAACAAAAATAGTTGTTCTATAAGAGGCATTCTGCTTTATAAAAGTTTATATTTTCAACTGAGTTTTATAACAAACAATACATAAAACATAATGTAAAAACAAGGATTATTGATTTAGGGGTTATTATATGAATCTGAGATTGATTTAGGATGTATGGTTTTAAAAAGAATAAAATAATTGTGCTATGAAAGCATTTGCTTAATAACATTCATATTTTAAATGAGTTCTATTAAAAACAAATATATAAAACCTAAAATTAAAATTATATGGAGACATTGACAAATGAATACTATATGAATTAGAACGATTTATTTGGGATTGATTTATAGTTTGTAAAATAACAAATAATTGTGCTATCAAGTCATTTTGCTTTATAACATTCCTATTTTAAATAAGATTTATATCAAAAAAAATTAAACCTAATATTTAAAATTAGGAAAATGATTGATGAGGCAGTTGGAGGTTTAATTGTAATAGGTGAATGATTTAAAAAAATAAAACAATTGTGCTATATGAGAGTTATTCAGCTTCATAACACTCATACTTTCATTCTGTTTTATAACATTCATATTTAATTTTGTTTTATAACATTCATGTATTTATATTGTGATTTTATGTTTACTGTCATTAACAAAAAAATAATGCCGAAACCTTGGTGTATATAGTAGCGTCCATAAACAAAACAGATTTAAAATCACTTTGTTTATTTATTATACTTTATCACAGAAAACAAATTTGATTCATGGGAAATTTGTTTTTTTTTCAAACATTTTCTACGAAATATGTCTTGAATTTATTACGTACAATGTCATTTCTCTGTAGATAAACATGATTCATCCTAACAAATATCATTACATGTAAATTCCTGTATTGCATAAGTTTTCCTCCTTAATATGGGTAAAAAAAACAAACAAATAAATTGTTGAACAGAAGTGTTATAAATCTCTGAATATGTTCTATCGTCAGTATCTGAAATTTATTGTTTACGGAATACAGATTTTAGACATATTTTCAACAAATATTTCAAAAGATAAGTTATAGCGTCTTTTTAGAAGAAGGTGATTTATAGTTTGCTAAATAGAAGGGCCGGTGTATTTTGACATTAAAAGAAGGCTTATCGAAAATGTTTATAGTTTAACAATAGTCAGCTTGAAACAGGTTATGTCAAAAATGTAGATCAAAAGTTTTTCAGTTTCTAGAAATATTATGTTTGTAAGAGAAACAAAGTAACTGAGAAAAAATTTTTTTTTGCTTTATAACATTCATATTTTAAATGAGTTTTTAGCAAACAAATACAAAAAATTATATTTAAAATTAGGACAGACGATTAGTAAAGGAATACTATATGAATTGGAGGTTTATTTTGAAGGAATTTGTTAGGAAATATTAGAATTTATTTGGAATTTTTTTATGAATTTAAAAAATAAAATAATGAGTGTGATTCTGCTTTATAATGTTCATATTTCAAATGAGTTGTTATAGCAAATAATACATACAAAACTTAATATTTAAAATAAGGATAGATGATTGGTATAGGAGGTAAAACTATATCTAGTGAAGGGGTTTGGTATAGAATTTTGATTTAAAAAAAAGAACAAAATGTTTGTTATATGTGCGAGTCATTCTGCTTTATCACATTCATATTTTAAATGAGCTTAATAGCAAACAAATACATAGAATCTAATATTTATATTTAGCATAGACGATTGATAAAGAAACACTATATGAATTGACAGATTTATTTGAATTAAGGAAAGGGTTTAAAAATAAAATAACTGTGATATGAGAGTCATTCTGCTTTATAACATTCTATATCCCTAATAAGGTAATGGTATTTTTTTCATTTTTATTGTGTTATTTTATGTTTACTGTCAACAAAAAAAATAATGACCAAATCTTTTTGTGTATGTAGTAGCTTCCATAAACAAAACAGATTTAAAATCACTGTTTATTTTATTATCACACTTTATCATAAAAAACAAATTTGATTCACGGGAAATTTGTTTTTTTTCAAAACATTTTTTAAAATATGTCTTGAATTTATTACGTACAATATCATTTCTCAGTAGATAAACATGATTCATCCGCACAAATATCATTGCATGTAAATTCCTGTATTGCATAAGTTTTCTTCCTTAATATGGGTCAAAGAATAACAAACAAATAAATTGTTGGAGAGAGAGAGAGGTGTTATAAATCTCTAAATATGTTCTATGGTCAGTATCTGAAATTTATTATCTATGGAACCCTGATTTGCAGACATATTTTCAACAAATTAGTCTCAAAATAAGTTATAGCGTCTATTTAGAAGAAGGTGATTTATAGTTTGTTAACTAGAAGGTCCGGTGTTTTACGACATTATAGGAAGGCTATCCTAGAAAGGTTAATACTTTAACAATAGTCAGCTTAAGCAGGTTATGTCAAAAATGTGGATTTGTTTCAAAAGTTTCAGTTTCTAAAATTATTACATTTTTAAAAGAGAAACAAAATAACTGAGAGGCTTTTTTTTTTGTTTGCTTTATAAGATTCATATTTTAAATGAGTATTATAGTATACAAACATATAAAAACCTAATATTTAAAATTAGAATAGACGATTGGTAAAGGAATACTATATATAGGCTTATTTGGGATTGAGGTTTGGTTTTGTTGCTCTACTGTCAAGTTTTGCACACTTTAGGCTAATTAGACAGCGACCTACAATTTAACGTGGATTCCGAAACACTAACAAACATCCTTGCCACATCCAGGATTCGAACCTGTGGTACCAAGGCCAGAGATTGGGATGGAGGAGTGGTTTAAAATAATAACAAAATCGTGCTATTAGAGTCATTTCTCTTCATAGCATTCATATTTTAAATGTGATTTATAGAAAAATAAGACATACACAAAATGTAATATTTAAAATAAAAATAGATGATTCATGAGGTATTACTCTAAGAAGTTTAGGATTTATTTGGTATATTTAAATAAAAAAATTAACAAAATATTTGTGAGAGGCATTCTGATCCATAACATTCTAATGTTCAAATCTTTGTGTATAACAAAGACAAACAAAACAGATTTAAAAGCACTTTGTTTATTTATTACCACACTTTATCACAGAAAAAAATTTGATTCAGAAGGAATTTTTTTTTTCAAACATTTTCTACGAAATATATCATGAATTTATAACGCACAATATCATTTCTCGGTAAATAAACATGATTCATCCTAACAAATATTACATGTAAATTCCTGTATTGCATAAGTTTTTTTCCTTAATATGGGTAAAAAAATAACAAACAAATAAATTGTTGATCTGAAGTGTTATAAATCTCTGAATATGTTCTATCGTCAGTATCTAAAATTTATTGTATGCGGAACCTAGATTTGCAGACATATTTTCAACAAATGGTTCACAAGATAAGTTATAGCGTCTTTTTTTAGAAGAAGGTGATTTATAGTTTGTTAAATAGAAGACCGAAGTTTTTTGGCGTTATAGGAAGGCTTATCGAAAAATGTTTATACTTGAACAATAGTCAGCTTGAAACAGGTTATGTCAAAAATGTAGATCTGTTTCAAAAGTTTTAGCTTCTGGAAGTATATTTGAAAAAGAAACAAAATAACTGATATGCCTTTTTTTATTTATTTATAACAATCATATTTTAAAAAAAGGTTTATAGCAAACACTAATAAAAATTAAAATAGACGGTAGATAAAGGATACTATATGAATTGGAGGGTTTATTTGGGATTGAGGAATGGTTTAAAACAGAACAAGATATTTGTACTGTGAGACAATTATCTTGTTCTCTTATATATATATTCTGCATAGTATATATATATATAGTGAGAGATATTCTGCTTTATAACGATCATATTTTAAATGAGTTTTATAGCAAAAAAAAAAAAAAAAAAGGAAATTACATAAAAAATTAACATTTAAAATAAGGATAGACAATTGATGAAGGATTATTATATGAATTGGAGATTGATTTGGGATTTATATATATTTAAAAAAGATAAAATAATTGTGTTATATGTTATTTATTCTGATTTATAACATATATATTTTTATATTTTAAATGAGTTTTATAGCTTAATTTTATTTTTATTAATTAGTTTTATAGCTTTTATTTTATTAAAAATATTTTTAAAATATTTAAAATAATTTAAAAATATTTTATAAGAAAAAAATATTCAAAAGTTTTTTTTTTTTAAATATACCTTTTTATGTTAAAACTATAAATTGTTTCTTTAATTTTGTATGATAGTAACTTTTTATTGTTATAATCTTGGAGGACAAGGTTTCATTAAATTATTTAATTCTTTTGGGTTTTAAAAAGATAATTTTCCGTAAATCGATATAAAAATTTCTTATGGATTCTGCAAATCAAAAATTTAATGCAAAAAAACCAAAAAAAAGAATCCCAAGTTGTTATTCACCTCGTGGAGATTAAGTAATCATTTTCACTATCATTTTAAGATAGACAACTTCACTCACACAACAACAAAATAACAAACAACACAACGAAAATAACGATTATTTCTCTAAGAGACCCTGGTAAAAATATATATTTTAACTTAGAAAAAAGTAAATTTACAAGAAAACAGCCGTCTTTCACACTTCTAGACATTATTCAAAAGGGGAGGAATATATTTCAGAATCACACTAACAATAACCGAACGTCACATGTTACTTAATAACTTTCACACCAAAACGAAAAAAAAAAAAAAAAAACGCCAAACATAAGCAAAAGAAGAAAAAAAAATCGCCAAGCCGTGACAACATCCCTGTTATCCAGCATAGCCTTCAGTGTTGGTTAGATTGCCAATTTTTTTTCATACCGCCCATTCTACATTAGATGGGCAGCCCATTAGGTTGATTCCGCCCTTCATATGGACTGATGTATATAATGCAACCACAATCGATAAAAAGTGGACCAAGAATCGGAATCGTATTGCATGACTAGATTTATAGGGTGATAATAAGTAGGAAGTTGCGTGTAGATGAAGCGAAGCGAAGTGATGAGATTTTTTTTTCTTATCGAGCCTGAAATGTATAACCAATAGACGATATCTGCTATACAGTGCCTTCCAGTTAAAGATTTCGATTTATTATTTATGAAACCGTCGTGATATTGGATTACTATGATGACTTGGGATACGATGGATTAAAAAGAGAATTTTACTTAAAGGAAATGTGTTGCAATGGTGATTGCTAGTGATCACGAGAGTAATATTATTTTGTATTGTGAGTAATATTATACATAATTTGAATTGATGCATCTAAACATGACAACATATAGTGATTGACTATTGACTGTGACTTTTAAAAATTATAATTCTAATTAAACAATTAAAAATAATAATATTTGGGGTTTGGTTTGGTTTTTATCACTCTACGGTCATCTTGTTTTGAGGGCTAAACAGTCCTGGACCTACAGTTTAAAGTGGATTCCGAATCACTTTAATATTTGGGAGAATGTTGGGTTAATATGGTGGGTTGGGATACAATATGTTAAAAAATAAATTTTACTTAAATGAAATGTAATGGTGATTGTTAGTGATAGCAAAATATTATTGGTACTGTTAGTGATTGCAAATAATATTATTGAGTATTGTGAGTAATTGTGTTAAATAATATTATAAATAAATTGAATTGATGTGTGTAAACATGGTATCATATAATAAAGATAGAATTAATGTATATGGTGAAATATAAATGCCGTAATAAAAAATTCTTTTTTTTTAGGATATCAAATCATAAGTTCAGTTAGTCAATTAGTATACGTTTACCGAATTCCCAAAATGGCCTTAATATTGTATACTAATTTTTATATTGTAGTGATATAAGTTTAAGGGCTGTTTAAATTATGTACGTATTGTCTGAAGAAGAAATATACACATGTATGAATATATGATAATATTATACTACAAAACTATTGACTGTGACTTTTAAAAATTATAATTTTAGTGTAACAATTAAAAAAAAATTTAATATTTGGGGTGGATTAAGGGTTACTTTTTTGGTCGGGATACGATGCATTAAAAGAAAATTTTTACTTAAAGGAAATGTGCGGCAATGGTGATTGGTAATATTATTGACTATTGTATTTCCGAGCTATTTAGGGTAATAATATTGAGTGTTGTGAATAATATCATACATAAATTGAATTGATGGGGGTAAACATGGCATCATATAATACAGATAGAAAGATAGAACTAATGCATATAATGAAACATAAATGTCTTAATAAAAAACAGATGTTTTTATTATGATATCAAATTGAATGTTCAGTTAGTCAATTGAGGTTCAGCAAACTTAAAAAATGGCAATATTTTTGTGTACAATTTTTTTTATTCTAGTGATATACGTTTAAAGGCCGTTGACAATGTTATGTTGGAAAAAATGTATGTTGGAAAGTAGTGGTTAGATTGAACTGCAACACAATAGTAAATAGAATGATCCACGAGTTACCTCTGTTCTACAGTCGGTTTCCTCTACACCATGCTAAATATGCCAAGCCATGGGTGTGCAGTAGATCTACCTCCCGTGGTGCACCTGGTAACACTTTTTAGTGGCTAAAAGATCTACAAATTGGCATTATGTCTTCCTCTCCTCACTTTGATACTCTTCGGAGTGATACAGTGGAATGCCGGTGGACTGTCTCAATCCAAGCGCGCAGAGCTTTTGCTGATTCTGTGTGAGAAGGATATTGATGTCTTTACTATTATGGAGGCTAATTTGACAACCGACTGCTTGCGAAAACATCTTTACAGACTCAAAATTGTTCCTTCCCCGATATTCCCTCTGTGGAGCTCTGGAGAGGCCATGGACTCCACGCATCTACTTCACTGTCCTGCTCTGAGCGAGACTTTTCAAGCCGAGCGATATTGGGAGGCAAGAGATATGTTAGATGTATGAACTCTGTTTCAGCATGTTTTGAAGTATTCTATGTTCTTTTTAATTTTCGTTGTTCTTTTTATTGCTGTAATTGTTCATAATCTGCCGTTGGAAATAAAAAAAATGCTAAATATTCTGCTGAGCAGTAGTGCGTATAACAAAAACATCTATCTCATATAGTTTTCTAGAAACAGTAAGCCTGCAGTCAATTTTTAAAAAGGTAGATCCCCTTACCTCACTGATCCTGCAAAACTTCAATCCCACTGAGCACCACTTTCCAAAAATTATTGACTTGAAATTCCTATGTCGTATGAATGTCAAAAGGATTTTAAGAATGGGTTTTTACTTCTGCTAAACTTGATGTCATAGACAATACCAATCTATATTAACAATCATGGCTCTTAAACGACTTTTTTTTACCAAGTTTTATTTGGAAGTAATCACTAGTCTTAAACTGTTTCTATAAATTGAACACGGTGCAAAGTTTATTTTAGAAAATTAAACAAGCAGTTGAAACTAACTTGCTTCCTATCACCCCTTATTCAATTCCTTCTATTAGCTCACATTCTCCCTATATATATCGTGTTCAAATTTTCAATCATTAATAAAATACTTTTTATTCATCCACTCAAGTTCAAATACATTTTTTTTTTAATTTGTAGTGGATGACACTTGATGTTAACGCAGTTTTTTTAAATATTAATTCAGTAATTAAATTTAATTAATTAATTATAGTTTATTTAATTTAATTTATATATTTTTTAATTTATTAATTATAGTTTTGCATATATCTACCAATAGATGGCGCCAGATAAAATAAAAAAAAGAATGAAAATTATTAAGGGTTTTCTGCAATATAGTGAAAAAAAAAGTAGGAATTCACTTATTTTTTTGTTTTTGTATTACTTGTTTTATACCTAAGCGCTTCATTCTAAGCGTTTGCTACTTGTTCGCATTTAATTTAAACATAATGTTGAAAAGATGACATTCAAACACATTGTGCATGAGTCAACAAAGAGCTGAAATTGTAACATGTATTAATAAAGTTTGTTTTACTAAAGGCACCTATATGCTTTCAGCATTAAATATTTGTATCTGTTTAGAAAGATTATTTTTACCCATAGTTTAATACTCTTTTTGAAAAAAGTATTATAAAAAATTTTGTAAAGTCAATTCCTACTTTTTTTCATTATATTGTCCTTTATAAATAATTTTCATTCATTTTCTTAAGTTTATCTGGCGCCATCTATTGGTAAATATATGCAACTTAAATTTAAAAAAAAAAAAAAAAACTGAAATTAATTAATTAAATTTAATTACTGAATAAATATTTGAAAAACTGTATTAACGTCCAGTGTCATCCACTACAAGTTAAAAAAAATGTGTTTGAACTTCAGTGGACAAATAAAAAGTATTTTATTAACCATTGAAAATTTGAACAAGACATACATAGGGAGAGTGTGAGTTAATAGAAGGTATTGGAAAAAATAAAATAAAATTAATTAATTAATCAATTAAAAATAAATAAATAATAATAATAATAAATAAATAAAAAACAATAATAAATTCTCTTTACAAATCAAAAAGAAAAAAAAAAGCTCATTTCAATTTCAGTTAAAAGTACATGTCAAACATAGAAATAAAATTTAATATTGCATTTATAAAATATTTTATTCTGTTTAAAATAATTTGAAATTTTATTAGATATTTAATTGCTTTGTTGAATAATTGTTAAAACGTATTTGAAATTATTTTCTTTTCATAATGTTGGATTAAAAAAATATAGGTGAAATACATTTTAATGATGTATTTTAATATAAGAATTAAAATAATACATATTAATTATTTTAAATTTACTTATTTTGAAGAAATTTTAAAAAGAAATTTTGTGCAGATAAATAATGAACAGCTAATTTAAAAGAATTTAATTTCCAAATGAAATAAATTCGCAAGAATTCTAATATTTCTAAAAATTTATCTTTCATATTTCTATATTTAGCTTTATTTTTTATTCTGAAATTTCATTCAAAGCACTTAATCGGTGCAAAATGGCCAACATGCCAGTAAAATAATTTATTTCATATTATTTTTAATTTTTTTTTTTTTTTTTTTTTTTTTATTCTTATAGAAATTTTTAGAAATACTTTGAGATTATTTCAATTTCATGATTGTAAAAATTCACATTAAAAGTTATTTAGTTTTTTTTTTCCCGATGTTTCATTTTCTAATTTTTTTTTTTTTTTCGTTTTATAAATGAAAATTTTCTTGTTTCAAATATATCAATTTTTTTAAAAATATTTCTTAGATTGCTCATGATTAAATAAATATATGCAGACCATTTCAAATTAGTAATAAATTTCCTTTGCATAAATAAATCGTTTTAACAAGTTTTTTTTCGTATGAAAAATAAAATCGTTTGCTTTTTCGTTAGTATTCAAAATTTAAGTTTTTGAAAAAAAGTTTTTTCTTTAATATTTGCGATTTTCTATATCATTTATTAAAAAAAATTCTGGTCGAGATATTTCAATTATATTTATAGTTTTACTAATTCAAATTATTATATTCATATATGAGAAAAATTATTTTCGTCTTAAATTTTATAAAGGTATTTTTGTATTCTTTAATCTCAACTAAAAATAAAATTAAATTAAAAAAAGATTTTTACTTGTAAAATTAAAATTTTATTTTTATTTTTTACTGAACAGAAGCCATTTTCTATGAAATTATATGCAACAAATAAGGGCATGTATGGCTGAATGACCAGAGCTCTCGATATCGCAGGTTTCAGTTCGAATCCCGGCGGTGTCATAGATGTTCGTAGTGGTTCGAAATCCTTTTTTAACAGTTGGTCCCGGTCTAACATGAGGCGTTGCGTGGGGTATTGTTACTCCGCATCCGTCGCATATCTTTAAACTAAACGCATCTCCTGGGTAGTTAGTTCTAAGTGAGTAACGTCGGTGCAGCGCTTGCCTTAAGGTATCCAAGACAACTGTCTAAGTGTTTGCTAGCTGCACAAAATGAAAACAATTAAATGACAAAACCTTAATTATTGTCTTATATGAAACACATTTCTCTTCATAAAAACAGAAAAAATGCAGATTTTATAATAAATTCATAGTTTTTATTAACATTATTGTAACAGAAAATTTTTAAACGAAGTTTTAATTAAGAAACTCACTCACCAGGAGTATGCCCGAGTTGCCATGTAAGAAGACGATAGTTTGTTTCAATTAGGGACCTGTTCTACTGTCACTACTCTGAAAACGATAATATTAGTCTACAGTGAGATTGTCTGGTTGGCTGTGTTAGCATTATTTTATCACGAGGAGAGTTTTGGCATTTTATTCCCAGGAGAGAGGAATGTACGTTAGTACATAATAACAACTCATCACTCAAATTTGACAGCACACAACCAGTATTGTGGGTAGTTATATTTAATGCAATTAGTGTTTTGTACTAATGAGAACAACTTGTCACTTAAATCTGTTAGCAGATATTCGGTATCATGTATAATGAAACTCAAGGAATTAGCGTTTATCTCTGATACCTTTACAGGTCGAAACACTTACAGATTCAATATGGACAACTTGATGAGTTGTTCCATAGTGATTGGTGATAGACCATGGGTTGAAAAAAAATATTCCAATGAGAAGTGACAGAAGCTGACCCATCCACTTGTTGGATTGTCTTAAAAGAAGTTTTGTTTAGTGAATAAGGGACAGAGTTCTGTGACGAGTGGAACAGAAGTGTTGTTTTTTGTTGTGGTTTTTTTTCCTCTGAAATGACTGAATAGACCGAAGATTCCGCTTGTTTTTAAAGTGAACTCCTTGTGGGTTTGTGTCTCACGCTATGTGAAAATTAACGTCTGCCGCAGACCAGGCGATAAGATTCGACATTGTCTGAGAACTCTGAAAATCACCGACCTTGAAGTGTACTGTATTTGTGATTTAATCGTGCCCTTGTGATCAAATTTTTATTTCAATTTTTAAATTAACCCAAAATAACCCAAATTGAATTATTTATATACCTATATATTCCCATGAAGTGGCTGTGTTCTTGGAGCCATTATAGGTCTTATAGAGGCTGAGATGTTGAATTGTTTTCAATTCTAACTTTTCTCTGATTTAATAGTAGATTGGTGTAATTGAGAAGAAAATAACAAACATAATGATATAAGAAATCATTAAAGCGTTAATAATTATTTAACAAATACTTTGTATAGAATTATGAAATCGTTAAAGATGAATATTTTATTTTCGCAGAATTACTTAATAGGGAGCCCTAAAATCTCCGTCTAATTAATTTTTGTAAACATTGTCTCAAACTAGTCTTTAATTTACAAATAGGCTCTCTAGAGATAAATTAGTTAGTATATAAATAGATTTGCAAACTTTATCGATTCAATGTTTTAAATATCATTCTGTTGGAGCTATTTTAAAATATAGATATTTCATCATGACATACATCGATAATAATCAGATAAATAGAGTTTCGGGATCTGAAAGCAACCAGTTAGACATTATTCAATTCCTTCTATTAGCTCACACTCTCCCTATATATATCTTGTTCACATTTTCAGTCGTTCATAAAATATTTTTTACTCATCCACTCAAGTTCAAATACATTTTTGTTTAACTTGTAGTGGATGACACTTGATGTGAATACAGTTTTTTTCAAATATGAATTCAATAATTAAATTTATTTAATTAATTTTAGTTTTTTTTTTTTATTTAACTTGCATATATCTACCAATAGATGGCGCCAGATAAACTTGAAAAATGAATGAAAATTATTTATAAAGGACTTTCTGCAATAAAGTGAAAATAAAGTAGGAATTGACAATAATTGTTTTTTTATATTACTTGTTTTTAAATAAACATTGTTAAAAAATAAATCTTTAATATTATATTCGTTAATATGTAAATATATTTAAAGTATTTATATCTTTAATGTATTAAATGCCTTTGAAATACGGGTGTTTATGCTCATATTATATAAAAATATTTCATTATAACATAGAAAATATTCGCATAAATGAAGTGTGTAGTGTAGAGGTATGAGTGGCCGAGTTTGGGCGCCAGATTGTAGTGTGTCAATTTTGTGCAGCTGTATCTGGGTGGGGTTGTTAAAACTTGATACATAGGTTTGAGCTTTTTATTTACACAAATACAATAGTTAACACATTTAAAGATATATAATTATATATAAATTCCGTTTCAAAGCCGAAAATGAAGTATACTCAGGTACACGCAGGGTGCGCAAAATATACCCTCTCCTGTTGAGAGTCTGTAGGCTAACTATTATGCTGGGTTGGTTTGAATATATTTCTTTTCGGGATGAGAGATTACAAACTAACGTTTCTAAACAGAAAAACGCAGGTTGTTCTATACTCCCTCTCGGGTGAGAGTCTCGAGACCTACAGACCATTTCCCCCAAACGCCATAGGGGGATATTTTTGCAGTGCATAGGTGATAGCACGGTTACAAATTTTTAAATTGAAGAAAACATGTTAGAGATTCGGCCCTATTTGTTGTAAAATATGCTGATACACACATTTAATGTGTAAATAGACTAGTAATGTTTTCGTTAATGTGTAAAGATATTTAAAGATTTTATACGTTATAATTACAGTAATGTTATAAATACCTTTGAATTGGTGATCTATATCATCATTGTATATATCTAAATATTTCAATATAACATAGAAAATATTCACATAAATGGAGTTTCTAAATTTAAAGGAATGAGATTAACCAATATTTGTTGGAATAAAGATTCATATAATCAAATCTTTAATATGCAATTAGACCTGTAAGCGTTGCATCCGTTAATGTGTAAATGGATTTAGAGATTTTATACTTTAAATATTTTAAATACCGTTACAAAGTTGGTGCTCTACCTTATCATTGTTTAAATCTAAATACTTCATTACAACATGGAAAATATTCCAATGAATAGAGTTTATTAATTTGAAAGAAACTTGTTTGAGATTAGACAATATTTCTTTGAATATAAGCTGATCGAAACAAATATTTAATGCGTAAATAGACTTGCATTGTTTCCGTTAATTTATAAATAGATTTAAAGATTTTATATGTATAATGTTTTAAATATTGTTGTATTCTTCTTTTTATTGCTTAACTTATAATGTAAAAAAAAAAATCTAAATAATTCAAATATGACCTAGAAAATATTCACATAATGAAGCTTTTTTAATTTAAAGGAAACCTGTTTGAGATTAGACAATATTTTTTTTTTTTGTAATATACGCCTATATAAGAAATATTCAAAGTGTAAATAGATCTGGCAATGTTTTAGTTAATGTGTAAATATATTTACAGATTTTATACTTTCTATGTTATAAATACCTTTGAAATGTTATTTCATCAATCTTTAATATACATATAATTAGAACTAAAATCATTGTATTTGTTGATGTGTAAATAGATTTGGAAAGTTATATATTCGATGTTTTAAATTCTTCGAAATGTTACCTCATCATTATGTAAATCTAATGATGAAGTGTATGAGTATATCATTATGTAAAACTCTTTCTAACACTGATAAAACATTTTACGGTATTTTAAGTGTAACTTGATAAGCATATCTTCGTGTTGGACTTGGAAAAGACTGCTGTGAAAATAAAATAAATACACAAAAAGGTTCAGTATGAATAGAACTTTCATTGAATTGGGGATAATTTCTTTTTTAACATTTATAATTTCTGATAAAAATCATATTTTTAATTTGAAGCTGATTCTACTTAATAAACAAAACTTTCAAAAAATTATACATTTTTTAAAAATAATTATTACCTTTTTTTAAATACCGATATTATAACGCCATTTTGCTTGTAGATTTATTGAAATATGTAGATAAAAATGCAATTGGGATATCTTGATATATTATATATAAAATTTATAATATTTATTATACATAAATTTATGAGATATGTCCCTTATTAGTCATACTTTCTGCAAAGGAATGTCGAATTTGCTTCTCATTCCAGAAGCACACTGTAAGGACAATTTCGCGTTCCTTCACAGCTTTATGTTCAGATTCATCTATCGATATTCGAACACATAGTACCAAGTTTGTAATTCCAACATGCCATTCATCAAAATCACAAATAATCGTTAGAAAATAAAGAAAGGGTTGTTAGAAATATATTGAAATATGTACATACAATCGTAAAGAGATATCTTGATAAATTATATATAAATTTATAATATATATTATATATATAGAGTTATAATAGGACATACTTTTATAAGTCATACATCTCGGAAGGGAATATGGAATTTTTTTCCTTATATATTTTTTCCTTTTTCCTTGATATATCATGTACAAATTTATTATAATACATATTATATATAATTTTATATTTTTAAGAAACTGAAAGATAATCTCATAACTAAATCTGAAGGCAAAAAGTGGTACGATATTCTAGGCAGCTGGAATATATTTAGCATTATACCAAGTAAAGAGGCGGTTGCCAACTTTCGATTAAGAACCGTACATGACTGTTTTGCAAAACATCTAAACCTGATAGATGCCCTCGCCTCAAAAACACTTGCTCAAATGTAGAGCTGGAACAATGAATTCAGAATATCTTTTGAAATATCCAAGACTGAACAGGCAGTTTCAGTATCAGGAACAGGTCTTCCAGTTGTATTGGGAGGCCAGGAGCCTCATGGACTAAATTAAAGTGCCCATCCTCTTTATTTACTCTTCCACTTTGACTTTTGTGGTATTTGAGACCGATTTATTAGAGAGTTTTTGCATAAAGTTTTGTTTATCGTCCGATATTTTTTTCTTCCTAGCACGCATGCTCATAGGAATAGCTCAGTAGTGCATTAGAATTACAGATATGCATGCGCAATAGATACAATGTTTCCTATGAGCATGCGCGCTAAGTGAAGAAAAATATCGGACGATAAACAAAAAACTTATGCAAAAACTCGCTATTGTCGATTGCTGTCTTGCTGTATCTTTGCTTTGTGCTGCGCGAGAGCAGCAGCAGTTTTCCTTTCCTCAGCAGTTTTTTGTCATTTTCAGTGTTATCTGTCGAGATCCGAACACAGAATACCAGGTTTGAAATTCCAACATGTCATTCACCAGATTCGCAAATAGTTGTTAAAAATTGAAGAATGACACAATGTATCCAGCCAAATAAACGCAATGGTATGCAAATTACAATCATGGACAACACTGCAACTTTCTCTCACTTGCACAGAGATGACTTGATATATTATATATAAATTTAAAAATACATATTATATATAAATTTATGAGAAATATTTTTATTAATCCTACCCCCTGCAAATGGAGGTGGAATTTCCACCCTATTCCAGAATCACAATTTTCGGACAGTTTCTCAGTTCCTACCAGCTTTTTCTCGGATTCATCTGTTAGGATTCGAACAAAAAAATTTCTAGGTTTATAATTCAAACATGCCACTCACCAGATTCGCAAATAATTGTTATAAATTACAGAAAGAATTGTTAGAAATTCATTGCAATATTTACATAAAATTGTATAGAAGTATCCTCGATATATCTTTATAGATATAATTCTTCTGTACATGTGTTTGTCACTAAACTTCTCCTAAATGGTTGGACCGATTTCGATAAAATGTGTTGTGAGTGTTTGACAAAACACGGAGAATGTTTTTTATGCTATCCCCGTGCTGTAAGTTGCCACGGGGCTAGCATAAAAAAGGTGCTGCAGTATATCAACTTCTATACCTTTCCAACCACTTCATTAAAAATGGTAATAATATGTATTTAGTATGGAAAATATGTTCCCGCTATCAGCTTTATTGTTACTTGCCATCAGGTGGTACTGCAGCATTTCATCTTATATACCATTCAAACGATGTCCATAAAAAATTAGTACGCATATATATGAACTTGAAAACATATTTCCAAACGCAATTTTCTTTTACAATGCATTTTTTTGCCAGGGCAACGTATGCTGGGTTCAGGTAGTTATATATAAATTTATAATGCATATTATATATATAAGAGATATACTTTATTCATCATATCCCCAGTAAGGGAAGGTAAACCCTATACCACAACTATCCTATTCTAAATCCTATTCCTATTACACTATTTCAAAAACACAATCTGGGGACAGTTACGAGTTCCACGGCAGCTTTTTGTTCGATACATCTGTCGAGATTCAAACATAGAATACCAAGTTTGTAATTGAAATTCCAACCTGCCATTCACCATACTCGCAAATAATTGTTTGAAATTAAAGAATGAGACAATTTACCCAACCAAATAAACGCAATGGGATGCAATTACATTTATGGTACAACATTGCAAATTTTCACCCTCACTTGGCGAACAAGAATCAAAAAATAAATGAACCCACTAAATGTTGCCATTTTTAATTACCACTCCATTCATTTGAAAACCAGAAACAACAACTCTTAAAAGACATCCAATGACATTTGCGCGGGCCAGAGAGAAACTTGGAGCCCTAATTTGGTGTTTTTGATCTGTCTTGAGGCAAATTGCCCTTACCCTTGGCAACATTTGTATTTCCCATTTAATGGTTAGAAAAGTAATTTGGAAAGCGGAATATTAATAATTACTCCCGTGAATGTTTGTTTAAAAAGGAGTCCTTAGGTACTTGATTAAAGGACTCACCGAATGCTAAAAAAAACATTTTTGAATTTAATGAGGAGCTTTCCATCAATCAATTTCGCCCATTAAAAACTGAAAAGCCCACGTTCTGAGTTATGGGGCCCATTAGATAAGCTTTTCCTTGGAACAGTAAGTAAATAATATTAACTTTTGGTTAAACAGGTAAAGTCATTTTAATGTTTACATCCGCCCGAAACTATCTTAATGATTTTCCTTTGGGTAAAGAAGGATTGGGCGCGTAAATTACACCGCCGCAAGCTAAAGAGGTTTCCTTGAATTTTTTAATTGGTTGAATTTGAAAGAAATGGGAATAAGTGAAATATTTTTGTCCGTGATATTCGTTTTTAAAGATGTTTTTCCATAATATTCATTTTTAAAAAGTTTTGTCCATAGCATTCATTTTTCATTTTAAAAGTGATTGAAGATGGTTTGGTTTATTTATCTAAAGAATCTTTCTAATTTTTATTATAATATGAGGGGTCATAGCACATATCCGTAATTTTAATTAAAATATTTTAAATGCAAAAATAGAATATAAATATAAATAATTCATAACGGCCAGTAAATAAAAAAATTGTTTCAGAAAAATTTAAAATTTTTCAAATACCAAAAAGTTATACTCTTCTTCTTGAAAAAAATTTTCCTTGAGTTTTAAATTCGTTGAATTGGGTTAAGAATGGAACAAGTAGAATATTAATTTTCATTAATAATAAATACTTAAAAACTTTATTTACTGATTTTAAATAATATAAAACCTTAAAAATAATATAGAGACTTAAAAATATATTTATTAAATACTCTTCATTTTATTTATTTTTTCGTATTAGCTGATTTTCAATAATTACATATCTTACAGAGTTAAATTAAATAATAGAATTATTTATGATTGATAGATTATTTTGTGCTCTGTCTGCTTGTATATTTTTTTCCATAAAGTTATAAAAAAAAAAGAAAATTTAAAAAAATCTTAAACAAATAAAAACATGGAATCACACAATAATATGGATAATCTTTTCTTGTATGGATGTAATTCTGAACACTCTGCTATCCTATAGAAACACGAAAATTTTGGGAATGGTATAGCCAATGTACTTTCAATGATACCATGGTGTGAGAAATTAAATCATCAGTGGGAAGACCTGGTTTCATCATAATATGTTCTGAAGGACAAATGTGAAGTTAACTCTAAATTAAATGTTAAATAACTTGATTTTGATCTTGAGTAGGCATAGTTTCGAAACATTTTGCAGTTCTTGGAAAAGTGGAAAAGAAATTGAAGCCAAGATGGCTTCCTACGATTTGTAGATAGGCAGAAATTGTGACGCTTTCATAGATATTATGGTGATATAAGTGGCATCATGGTGGGAGAAGTTAAATTAAGATTTTAAAAAAGAACGAACACCGTGGAAAAACTGAAGCCTTCTTCAAGATATATTCTGAAGGACAAATAGCAGTTAACTCTAAAATATAAATGTTGAGGTATTTGCTGTTGATCTCATGGTGGGCATAGTTTTCATGACATTTTGCAGCGCTTAGAAATAGTGGAAAAGAAATTGAACAGATGGATGTCATACGAATTGGTAGATAAGCAGAAATTGTGACGCCACCATATATCATAAAGATATCAAAGTGATATCATGGTTTGAGAAGTTCACATTAAGAGCCTAAAAGAACGAACATCGCGAAAACCCTGAAAGCCCCATAATATGTTGTGAAAGGCAAAAATGGGAAGCTAACTCTACACTGAATTCTTAAAGAACTTGCTGCTGATTTTGGAGTAGGCATAGTTTCAGACATTTTGCTGAAACCTGGAAAAACATTTGATAGATGTGCCTGACGCGAGTCAGGCAAATGGGCAAGAAATTTCAATTATTTCAGATTTGTGCATTATTTAGTAGTAGGTAAAGAGCACGGTGTTTTTCAGTAGTAGACCACTAATAAGTAATAATTGATTATTGATTACTACTTAAAAATTGATGGGATTATAGTCCATCAAATAACCACTATAATTATGATGTCCAGGAACATGATTATGAAATAACATATATTTTCTGTTAAGTTATGTTTTGATTGGACTTGAGGAAGAGGCAAAAAAAATGAGAAATTCCTAGATCTCATGTTTAGAGTAAGCGTTCAGTCCGAAGTGGCAATATGTGGTTTAGCCGTAGCTCGGGTTAGGATAATCTACCTGATCAGCAGAATTCTAATAATGGCCAGTGTCGAGCGCTCTGGCTGTCAGTGCCTCAAGTTTCGGATTCACTCCCAGCTGTGCCATGGATGTTTGTAGTGATTCGGAATCCATTTTAAGCTGTAGATCCCGATCTCAAATGACCGTAGAGAGTAACAAAGCCCAATCAGACTCACCCACATCATTCCCAAACTGTTAAGGGGCACTCAACTCTAGGCACAAAGTGATGTGGTGTGGTGTACTAGTATTAGTAGTAGTAATACTTAGTTGCATCATTAAAATAAGCATGATTTATTGATATATCACTGAAAAGTATTTTTTAATATTTTAATCTATTGTAATAAAAATTGACACGAAAATACTTGTAAAAATAGTAGATTCACAAGTCTAAGTTTTGTCTTTTGAGTTATAATTTTTGAAAATATTTCGACTGGTATTTACATTCTTTATATGAAATTTAAAAATGGAAAAATTTATACTTAACAAATAAAGCTGCCCAGCAAAGAATTCTAAGCATTTAAATCGCTGTCCTCATCTGAAATTTCTAAAGCTATTTTGTAAGATTTTGAACTTGAAATGTCAATGACCAGCTTTGCGTGAGAACATTTTCATACTGCATAATTTCTGGTGCATATTTGTTTCAGAGTAAAAATTCACAAATAATAAAAAAAAAAAAAAACATTTCTGATCAACCAAACTCGTTCATGAAAAAAAAAAAAGAAAAATAATACCTTAAGTAGTGTCTGTTGTATACATTATACACATTTTATTACAGTTTAGATTTGGTCCTGGTATTGATTCTTAATATTTTGCATCGATTCAAAAGTCTCTGAGAAATTACCATATTTATGTCAACAACAATTTTTGCAGATTATTATCATATTTGTTTCAAAATGCAGTGATCAATACTATCTTTTCCATTTACAGAACATATTTATTTTTTACTCTTGTCTCCTTTAAGTGAGATCTTGTATATCTATATTGATATCCTTATACCTTTTCTTGATTATTATCATAACTGACATACATGTACAAAAAACATTGTTAATAAAATATTGCTAAGCTTATTAAATCTGCTTAAATATGGCATTTAGGTAATGGTTAGGTACGGACGGACGTGGTGGATAATGATTATCGTTAACGTTAACGTTTTATTAATATTTTTTAATTTTTAATTTATCGAAAGGGGCTCATCAGTAATAAAATTTACTTAATAAAATAACAAATAAATAAAAACTTTATTGAAGAGGCTTAAAATTAATACTTAAAAGTCAAAATCGGAGAGAAATTATGGATAACGTTTTAATATCTCCTTATATCTTTACTTAAATATTACAATAAAAGTGCCCACTAGTATAGAAATGATAAAGTGGTGAAGCAAACGCAAGAGGCTTTATTGAACATTCTTAAAAAACTGTACTTATATAAAGTTTAGAGCAGTGAGGCGATGGAAAACTACTGTCCGTGATGGATAATGACTGCACAAGACGGTTAACTTACAGTCCTTGATGGATAATGACTCTCTATGATGGATTATGACTGTCCATTACGTTTAACTACTGTACTTGATGGATAATGACTGTTCATGATGGTTAACTACTGCCCTTGGTGGATAATGAATGTCCATGGGGGATAACCACTGTTCTTGATGGATAATGACTGTTCATGTTGTATATCTACTGTCCTTGATGGAAAATGACTGTTCATGATGGATAACTACTGTCCATGACTGTTAACTAATGTCCATGATGGATATTGTCTGTCCTTTATGGATAATGACTGTCCCATGATGTTTAACTTCTGCCCTTAATGGATAACTGTCCATGATGGATAATGACTATCTGATGAATAATGACTGTTCATGATGGTTAACTACTGTCTTAGATTGTACTGTCATCATTTTTACCTGACTGTAATCAAAAGTGGCATATCAGTGCAAATGTGTTCCAAAAGCAGTAATGTTGACATAAGTAAAAATATATGTTGTACACGCCAAAAAAAGAAAAAAGGAAGGTTAAGGTCGGAGGATAGTGGAAATGTTAGGGCAAGGGAAGGCATGATTAACATTTAACTATCCCTTTACTTTTACTTAACTGTAACAATTAGTTCAATCGTCCAATCGTTACTAAAATACATTTCATTCATCACACTCAGGTTTATTCATCCACCTGCTCTAATACAAATTTTTTTGAGCTTGTAGTGGATGAACACTTGATGTTAATACAGTTTTTTCAAATGTTAATTCATTAATTAATTTTTTGTTTTTTTAGATTTAAGTTTCATGTGTCTAATAATAGATGGCGCCAGATGTAAGAGGAAAATTTCAACTTTTATTTATAAAGGACTTTCTGCATTATAGTGAAAAAAAGTAGGAATTGACAAAAGTGTTAATAACAAAATGATGAAATATATGGATGGATAACGTTTTAACGCTCCTTATTTTTATTTATTGACTACAATAAAAAAATGTCATACAAGTCCTAATATAATGTCCTAATATAATGTGTCCTAATATAATGTTGAACTAACGTGGGAGCCGGTGAGCCAATTTGGATAATGTGTCAAGTTTGGAACTCGGAGATCCAGATTCGAAAACCGATATTTAAAGCTTACCGAAAGCTCTCGTATCAATTTCCCGGCAAAGTAGCTATAAATCTATAGGATGGAATGTCTTATCAGCAAAACTCGACGTAGTGGGAGGAAATTGCTTAACTCCAGATGTTGATTCAAAATTGTAGTGTCTAATAGGGATGTCGTTAAGAAGTCCCTGCTGTATGTTGAATCTGTTGCATTTCTATATATCTACTGAAAAGTGAAATTTATTGTGGCTGTTATATATTTATTGTGGCTGTATAATAATTGTGGGTGTTATATATTTATTGTGGCTGTTATATATTTATTGTGGCTGTATAATTTATAAATTTTATATTTATAATATTTATAAATTTTCTTTCGTATTTATAAATTTGTGTGGCTGTTTCAAAATACCACCGGGTACTTGCGGTATTTTGAAACAGCCACAGTAAATATAAATATAAATTTCTGTATGTATGTCTAATCCTTAGTGTCCTGCAGACCCCATGAATAGTCTACTCATTGATGGAGGGGAAAGGACAGCTTCTGTTGTGACGGACCACCCGTAGAAGACTGATTTGACTCCATGTCGCTGAGGAAGGAGAGCGGTGCCTTCCGGGATTTAGGGGGAACTACCCCACGTTTGAGTATCGTCCCAGGGTAGTCTGACTAACGAAGCAAAGATGCTGAACATCACAAACGCCATCGAGCCTCTTCGGTTTTAGAACATTATCTACAACAAGCGTTTAAACCTAATATGTTTTAATTCTCTACCCCTAATGCTCACCAGTGGCGCACGCTGCCAATGAGTCATGTGTCGCGAATAACAATAAATAACATTATCTAATAAGTTAAATGTTTATTTTTATGATGTCCCTATCCATATTTATAAAATAAAATATAATTTAATATCTGTAAACACTGTTTAATAAATTCTATATTGACTGGCGCATTGCCCATAGAAAGCATAGAAGTAAATAACACATAACATTTTAGCTTTTTTTTTTAAACAATTGTATAACATTCATAATAATAAAATAAAAAGCCAACTAATTTACGTGGAAATTAATAGTTTTTTAAATATATATTACAGTAAGCATAGTCTTGTTATATGATTTGTGATATTTACAGTTTGTTAGAAGATTTTTCACTTATTACAAAAAATGCAATAAGCAATTGGAAAATTTTAAGATTAAGCATTATTTTATTATTTAAAGAATAACTATTATTTTAAAATTATTTTCATAAAGATTAACTTGTAATAATAATGAATAAATTTTCAAAGAAACCTACAATGATCTATATATTCGCCTATGCGTTAGGTTATTAACAAAAATAATACTATATTTTTTTTTGCTGCTAATAATAGGATTTATTTAATATTATTATTATTATTATTGAAAATCATAAATTTGCTTTCAGATAAATTTATTCAAAAATTAAATTAAAGATTTTTTTAATGAATTCTTTTGTAATTTTTCTTGTTTTACTGTATTACTCACGTGCAATTTTCATAAACCTTAAAGAAAAATTATGTTATAAAAGCAGACACAAAATAGCCTTGGGTGATTGATCCTTGTATAAATATGGGACAAAAATATAATGCTGGTATGTAAATATATGAACATATTATTTTTTATAAGTAAACATAATATAATTTAATATGTTATTTTTAATATGGAAATACTTCATTACTAGTAAATATTTTTTTTTAATTTTTTTTCATGTTCGTCTGCTTTTTAAACAAATATACATAATTTTTGAATTTATAATTTTTTTGTCTAGTATAGTATTTTTATTTATTTAAATGCTTCAGTGATTTTAACTGTAATATGTTTATGGGAAAAGAAAATATAGTACTGGTAAACAAGTCAAATAATATATTTTAGGCTTCACATCAAATGTTAGTATAAAATAATATGCATGAAAAAGGAAAATATATTAGAACAAAAATTTCATTATAATTTTTTTTTCAATACAGGTAACAGTAAACAGAGAGAAAAGTTAGAAATAATATAGTAGACTATTATAAAAATTTGTTTGTATAAAATATTTTATAAATTTCTTGTTTACTTTTATATAGAAACCACATTTCCGAGTTTATATTAGGAAATTTCATTTATGTTAAAATACATTATATTTAATATTAAACAATATTTTTTTTTATTCTATAATATTTTAAATTTATCATATTTCATTACAATTTTAAATGTAAAATGTTTCCTTCAAATTTTCATACCATAAGAAAGTATTTCTATGACATTTCATAATATATTAAATGAAATTTCTTCAAATTACCACATTTTCCATTATCTTAAATAAATACTCTTTTTAATAAGTGTATACCTCTAGACATAGAATTGTACTTACAAAATTAACCATGGGCTAGTTGAAAAATTTATTATACATTAACAAATAGTTCTTATTTATTAAAAAAAATAGATTTCATATGTTTTTAAAGAATAATAATATATATATATATATATCTTTTATATATATATATATATATATATATATATATAAATTCTTCTTTATATATATAATTCTTCTGTACATGTGTTTGTCTGAACTCCTCTTAACACGCTGGACCGATTTTGATGAAGTGTTTTTATGTGTGTGTTTGAGTGGATCCATGGATAGTTTAGATGCACAATTGGATCTTATAGATGGAGCTGCAATCGATATAATTCTTTTGTAATTGAATTTTTGTAATTGAACTCCTAACAGCCTAGAACATTTTTGATGAAATGTTTGTGTTGTGTGTGTGTGTGTGTATTTGTGGGGTCCTGGATAATTTGATTCACAATTAGACCCATTAGATGGCGCTGCAATCTATATAATTCTTCTGTACGTGTGTTTGTCACTGAACTTTTCGAAACTTCTGGACAGATTTCGATTAATTTTTCGGGTGTGATTTTGTGGGTCATTAATCGGTGGTTTTCGATTAATTTTTTAATCTATTTTTGTGGGTCCCTGGATGGTTTAGATTCACAATTGGACCCGGTAGATTCTGCTGCAATCTATATAATTCTTCTGTACGTGTGTTTGCCACTGAACTTTTCGAAATTTTGGACAGATTTCGATTAATTTTTGGGGTGCGTTTTTGTGGGTCCCTGGATGGTTAGATTCACAATTGGACCCGGTAGGTAACGCTGTAATCGATATAATTCTTCTGTCCGCGTGTTTATCACTGAACTTCTGGTAAACGGCTATTTTTGCTCAACATTTTTGTGTGTGTTTGACAAAACATGGGAATTTTTTTATTCTGTTCCTTTTGTTGTAAGTCGCCACTAGATGGTGCTGAGTATATCAACTCCTATACCATTCAAACAATCGCTATGTATTCGAGTATGGAAAATTTGTTCGCGCTATCCACTTTATTGTTATTTGCCACCAGATCTTGCTGCATCATTTCATCTTATATACCATTCATGAAAATTAGTATGCATATATATTGGAACTTAAAGAATATATTCGCGATATGTAATTTTCTACAAAGCATTTTTTTTGGTGGGATAACCCGTATGGCTGGGATGTGCTTGTATGCATATATAACACGCAATATGTAATTTTTTTTACAAAGCATTTTTTTTTACGGGATAACGTATGGCCGGGGTAGTGCTTGTATATATATATATATATATATATATACATACAAGCACTACCTACCCGGCCATATATATATATATATATATATACAAGCACAACCCGGCTATAAGAGTTGTTGAGCCAATGATGATGATGATGATTGCTTATAATAATACCAGCTTCATTCTCTACTATTTCTTCTCAATATATTTGAATATAAATGAAATTAAAACTAATCTATATAGCTGAAATATAATATATATTTATATATATATGTATGTATGCATTTCCGTATAGGCAGAAAAATTTCTTTTTCAGTACTCGTGAAAGTTGAATGAAGCTAAAACTCCCTCAGATGCTACAAGATTTGTTCATTCTAAATTTCACTATCAATACGCAAAGGAACAATAGTATGCCCCCCGTGATTCTAACTGACTAGCGCTGAAACTGTTGAATATCTTATTGTATTACAAACAACATCGGGTTAAAATTGTTGGCATTTAATAAACCTGTTTATATTTTCTTTTTAATATTAAATTACAATTATAATTATTCGAATTTTGTTTTAGAATTTAAGTCAATCATTCTGATTTTTTTCTTTATTGTTTTCCTTTCCTTCTCCTCTTTTTACCATATAAAATTTTATTGAGTAAATTTTCAAATATAATTTGCGTTTATCACAATATAATCATTGTCATCCTTTTCTATGGTATCACTGTATTGAGTGATTATATCCATTCAATGTTTTTTTCTAATGCAGCTGTCAATGTAGAGGCAGTTTTCTTTATGTCATATCAAGAGCTGTTCTTTCTCATTTAGCAATACCCAGGGAGCACGTGTAACTTTAAAGATATGTTACTGAAGTGAGTAACACTACCTCCACAATGCTCTAAGATCCCATTAGACCGATACCTACCGTTTAAAATGGATTCCGAACTACTACAAACTCCATCGCGCCACCGGTTTCGAATTGCGACCGTTTGGTACCGAGCGGGAGGCAATCGGCCATCATTCGCCATATATATTCAATGTATGCCTGCCTAAATGCTTCAGTATTGCTCATAACAATACCAATTTCATTTTCTGACATTTCTTCTCAAGTTATGCGAATATAAATAAAAAATCAAAATTCATATAAATAACAGAAAATTGTATATCGCAACATTTATACTTGGGCTTTTTTTCCATTTTATAGTATTTCATTTTCCATTGTATTTGAAATCTTTTAAAAACATTCATTTTCTTAATGCAAATATTTTTAAATAAATCTTTTTTTAATTTTTGTTAATTTTGTTGTTTTGTTATCTTTTTTTAATTTTCGTTTTCCAGCCATTTATTTATTTTTATTTCCCAGAAAGAAAAATAAAATACTGAATGATATTTTATTAGTGGTGAATATTATAAAAGCTACATTAATTTTAACTTAGCTATATAAGGTAAGACTAATTTTTTGTAATTAGAAAAAATATTAAGTATGTTTTTATTTGTAGATAATATCAGTGAATTTCAATTGAATTATATCGATGGTTAGTTACAATTATTTAACAAAAAGTGTTTTATAATTTTTCATTTTTTTATCAATATAATGGATTGGCAGTTTTTAATAAAATGTTCTTTTTTTTCTAATAAATTATTTAAAAATTCAATCAGGTTTTCAAAAATATTTATTTTTGCTTGCCTTTGAATAGTAGTCAAGTAAAAACATATTAATATTATAAATAACTTGTCACACTTTAATTTTTGTAGTAAATCGATGAATATAACATGAATAATCCAACCCACAAAATATTTATAAAGAAAGCATATTTTCTAGTATTATTTTCAATCGCAATTATTTCATATTTTGTATCGTACTGTTTCATTCCTCGGTTCTTCTACCGTTATTCGTTATTATACCAGTATTTATTATCAGTAATTCCTACTAGTACTAACAATTCATCGAGATTTCAAAAATATTTAATTTTTTGCTCGCCATTCAATAGCAGTCAAATAAAAAACATAACAATATTAAAAAGAACAACATATTTTCATTATTACTGTAAATCGGTGAACCACATATCGCACTTTTATATAACATGAACAACCCAACCCATTAACGATTCAAAAAAGAAGGCATATTTTTTTAAGATTATTTTCAATTGCAATTATTTCGTATTTTCGAATCCTATCATAGAAACCATTCATAAGGATTTTTCAAAATTGTAATTTTGCTTGTCATTCAATCGTAGCCAAATAAAATAATAATAATAAAAACAAGTAATATAAAACATTTTTTAAAGTCAATTCCGACTTTTTTTCACTATTTTGCAGAAAGTCCTTTATAAATAATTTCCATTCATTTTTTTAAGTTTATCTGGCTCCATCTATTGATAGATATATGCAACTTTAATCTAGAAGCAGCTTCATTAATTGATTAAGTTGTGAATAGTTATGTTGAGGCTCGTATTAGCATCAAGCGGCATCCTACAAGTTCAAGCATCTGAACCAGAGTGGATGAATAAAAAAGTATTTCAAGAACGATTGAAAATTTGAACAAGATATATAGGGAGAGTGTGAGCTAATAGTAGAGATTTTTAAAAAGACCACACTATTTTCGGCAATCAAAATCGGCAATCTAACCAGGTAATCTGATAGTCGATTAGAGACCCTTCCTAATTTAATCTTAATTAATCTTTTTCTTTCTCATTAACTTCTAAACAGCGAGATTGCAACAAAAGCTCGCTCGAGACATCCCTGCACGCTCTACGATAAAAAATTAACTGTTTTTGTAGAACATCAGACTTTTTCATATTTTGAAGTTTAAAATTACAATTAAAATCGAGAATAATATTAGAATTACTAATCAACGATGTTCGGCAAAAACGAAGAGCCAAGAATATATTATCTCTAACAAACGTTCATATTTTGTTTACATTTCACACGCTATCTTATTTTTCACTGTAGAGAATACGTGATATTATACCACATACTTTTCAATACACCCTCTCCCATAAGTAGGAGCTTCGCGGTTTGGTGAATCACTGACTTACACAATATTTTTTTATTTATTTATTTATTTTTCCTCTCCGCGCTTCACCCCTGTACCTACGTAGCCCATCCCACTCAATTCGCTTTAGAAAGATAAGAGTGGAACCTTGGTGGGCTTCATGTATACCACGAACAGTTCACCGACAGGTGTTGAAATGAGGCAAGTGACGTTGAAGAGAGACTCGATGGCGATTGTAATGTGTAAAGTTTTCCTCGGTTCAATGGGCAAGCTAGCTGGTGGAGGATTTCCTTGGTTTTTCTCACACACGACACCAAATATGGGTTTGTTTGCCTCTAATATTACTCAATAGAAGTGATATTACTAAAGATAGTTATATATATATTACTATAGATAGCTGCTCATCTGCAGTTTACTGGGTGAGCATAACATATCTGTCT
>BPLR01014909.1:0-20241 GCA_021605095.1 Caerostris extrusa | reverse complement strand
ATTGCTTTTATGATAAAATAATTATGATGTATCCTTTTTAGAAACAAACAAATACTACTAATCTTCCTGTAAGCAAAAGTAAATATAATTGGCATATGAGATTTTTGTAATTAAGGATCATAATTACCTTAAGGTTAGAATAAACATACATTCAGAGGTTGTGAGAAAGTTGAGACCGACCTTGATGCAAAAGTTTTTATTTCTGCCTTAAAAGGTTATTGCGTTATGTTGAGGGGGAGGGTAGATTTTTTTGTAATTTTTCTTATTATTAAATAAAATGTTAGACAGGAGAGATTGTGAATCAGAATATGATGTAAAAATGCAAACGAGATTCTATTGATCATGAAGAAAAAGGTACAGACCAATCATTATTAGGATAAATTGAAGAAATTCGGTAAATGATCACTCTAATGGGGGGGGGTGAATAGAGAACAAGGGGGGTGCTGGCATTAATAATATTTTTAAATTATTATTAGTAATCCAGTGTTATTCTGAACTAGTAGTGTAAAAAAGATCTGAGAATGGGATGAGGAGAATTAAAATCTCAAGAATAATGGAAGTTGTAGATAAATGGTGTACAGATATTGATGATGAAAAGACCTTTGGGAGAATAGATGTTGACTATTGTAAAAAGTTTTATGCAAAATATGTAGTGTTATGACTTGTATTTCATTGTCTAAATGAGGAAGACTGATAGGCTTACAAATTCTACTTGGAATACTGGAATTAACTTTGCAATTAAAAGCTCTTCTCTTCATGCAGTATCTGGTGATCAGTAGTATAAATTAGTTTAGCGGTAAATTGAAACACACTGATCTTCTGAATTAAGGAGATGTTTCTGTGTTGCTAAAACTGTAGCACGGAAGGGAAAAAAAATTGGAAGCAAAAAGGGATCTTTTGGCTCGGAGACTACGACGTTCTATTTGTAACATTTTAAACATTGTTTCAAACATAAAAAAGAAACATTTATAAGAATTGGAGAAAATTTGATAAATTAAAAAAGAACCTAAATTACTTATTTAGTGCTCGAATTGATTGTTATGTGAAATGAGAGGTAGAGAAGGTTGGCGACTTATTACGATGATTTGTTAAGTTTGCAATTATACAATCAAAATCTTCTTAGATCTCAAAGCCCAGTTTTGTGGCTTTTATCTTTTTCTTATCTTTATAGGACGAATTGGAGTTTCAACTGTAGTAGAAGAGCTTTTTGTGCTTACTTAGGGAGTGGGGAGTGCATTTAAGGCAGCTGTTCTGTCAATGACTTTGTGTGTGTATCACTGTAATTTACGCATTTGGGAATTTGGGCTGAGCACAAGTCTCTGGAATATAGGGCACTGCAAGAAGGCAACTGAATTTTCACAATTAATGGTTGAGGTGCATTTGAATAATATTTGCAACACTAACAGGGTTTATGGTAGGAATCTGGGAGAGATATTTTTCCAATCAAAGCATCTCTTTTCGGAACTTCCATGAGGGCTTTTCATATTTGCCAATTTTATGTTATTAAAGAGAATAGTGGATAGGATTATCTTGCCTTGTCGAGTATTAGGCATATATTCAATATATTTCAAAGTAGTGACTTGACTGTTAACGATATGTTGAGAATTCTAGAATGTAATTTCGGTATTGGGTCATTTGGAACATCAAGCACCATTAGAAGAAGCTTGAGCATCATGTTGATATGCAATTTATAAATTTGAATGGATATTTTAGAGAGATATGAAATTAAGGTTGGTGTCAAAGATGTAATCCATGAGATAAAACCTTAATGACTTGAAGTCAACCTCACTCATACAGCCCCCAACTTCGATAAAACTACATTTCTGTATTCTTATTTGTATGTAATTTTCATTTTCATTTGATGATGTTTTACTTATGAATTTTAAGCTAAATGAAATGTTTTTAATTCTAGGTGACAATCAAGAGATATAAGATGAACACGCCATGGAATTGCTTATAGATTTTGCATATACATCTCATGTAATTGTTGAAGAAAACAATGTTCAAGTTCTACTTCCAGCAGCTTGCCTTTTACAAATGGTTGAAATACAAGAAGTATGTTGCGAGTTTCTCAAAAGACAATTGGACCCATCAAATTGCTTAGGCATTAGAGCATTTGCTGACACCCATTCATGTCGAGAACTTCTTCGAATAGCTGACAAATTTACACAGCATAATTTTCAGAGGTAACTTAAATTTTTAAGTTAATAGATATTTAATTTAATATTTTTTTAATTTGAGACATATTTATGTAGTTTTTTAATTTCTGATAGCTAAAATCATACTATGCAAATTTTCATTGGAATATTTTTTTCAAATTTGTTTGCCAATTTTATTGCTATATTTGTTATTTAGTTGTTTCGATGAATTTTAATCTGTATTGAATTTTTGCCTACATAAATAGAAAATTAATTATAGTATTAATAATTTTTCTTTTTATTAATTATCATTTTGTATAGCTCTTGCGAATAAGTTTTAATCGAAAAGAAAATCATAAAGTTAATTGTTATTAAATTGCTGCTAGGGGCGCATTTGTTTTCTTAGAAAAAACATTTTTATGTATATTTTTAACGCTTAATTTTTTATTTAGAAGTCAATATTATTTATCATTGCAGTCATCGTCAATGTAATAGTTATATTAAAATAGATATAATTTAATTTGTATTAAATTAAAAAAATATTTTTTTTTTTGTTTCAAATATAATTTTAGCTTAACTCTCTAAGAAGTGTAAACATCTGAATTGCAAACAGATGGCAGCTACTATGGATTCTCTTAGTTTTGAATTTTTATACGACTACCGAAACAATTAATATTTGTATGGAAATTTTTAAAAGCCATTTTTGTGTAATTACACTCCCAACTTTAATGCATTAAAAAAAATATTATTTTAGTAAATTAAGCTTTCAAACTCAAAAATTTGCATATTTGTTTTGTCAATTAATCAATAATTTGCATTTTGTTTTCCTTTTATTATAAAAAAAAAAAAAAAAAAAATCATTAATCTGTGATGTCTTTACTTAAAAAGAAAGATGGAATTTATTGAAAAAGTTTGTATTAGTATATGGAGGTATGGACAATTGTCCAAGATATACTAAAAATCTCATTTGAGTTTGCATCACTTTGCAAACATTTTGTTACCTACACCTGTATTGTTGAGGAAAAATATTTTTGTAGAAAATTAATAAAATTTGTATAACAAGTTTTATAGAATCTTTATCTAAAATGCAACAAAATTAAAATATTCTATTTTAAAGAAATAAAATACCATTTGATGCAGCTAATAAGTATAATTGTATTGTATTATACTGTTAAACATATTTTATACAGAACATTAAGTCTAATATTGCATTTAGTGTTATGAAATAGATATTATACTTTCATCAACATTTTTTTTTGAAATTAAAATTTTGATGTCCTCTAAAATTTTATCTTTCTTTAATTTGGTCACATTTATTTTATTTGTATAGATTAGAAAAGAATTTTAATTATTCAAATTACTATAATTTTAAAATGATTGAAATTTAATCAGAAAAATAATCTTATTAAAATTAAAAAGTTGTACAACAGGAATGATATAACTACATAATATTTTTCCTTAGGTTATGGAAAGTGAAGAATTTTTGTTACTTCCAGTTAATCAGTTGATTGATATAATATCAAATGATGAACTGAATGTACGCAGTGAAGAACAAGTATTCAATGCTGTTATGTCTTGGGTGAAATATAATATTACTGAAAGGAGACAGCATTTACCTCAAGTAAGTGTATTAAAAAATTTATATTTTAATTAACTCAGCCGGTTGCATATGGATATGATGTGCATTACCATGTGAAAGAAATGCCCCATGTAATTAATTGTAAAAAAAAAAAATGTAGTTTTTTTGAAATGCTAATATTGATGCCCTATATACAGTTGTATGTAATTTTTTTCAGATTTTAATGATTTATTTTTGTTTTGTTTGTATTTAGTAATAAAAAATATAAAATAAAATAATCTTGGAGTAGTAAATACTCAGATTTCAAGTATTTTCAATTTTTTTTTATTTAAATAATATTATTAAAATGTGTCTATTTAAGTACTGATAATTCATATTTACAAATAGGTGTTAAAACTAATAAAAACAAAATTGATCTTGGCTGAAAATTTTAAAAATGTGTGTATTTTATTTTAATATTTTAAAGTATTGGGAAATCTGTAGATTAATGTTTTAAATGTTAATGTTGGCCCATTGATTACTGTTTTATTTCATTGAAAAAATTTTTTTAATCTTCTTTCAAATTTCTCTAAATAACTCATATGTTAAAATAGTTTGAATTTTTCTGAATAATTTTATGATTTCTTATTATTTGTCTATTACTACTTTGTTAGGTGCTGCAACATGTGAGGCTTCCTCTGCTCAGTCCAAAATTCCTTGTGGGAACTGTTGGTTCTGACCTTCTTATTAAAAGTGATGAAGCATGTAGAGACTTAGTAGATGAAGCTAAAAATTATCTGCTTTTGCCTCAGGAAAGACCTTTGATGCAGGGTCCTCGAACAAGGCCTCGCAAACCTGTGCGACGTGGAGAAGTTCTATTTGCAGGTATTATATTTTTCATTTTGAAGAAAATTATGTGTATAACTGTTTTCAATTAATTTATATTATATGATATTTGAAAAATAGGGTGTTATTGATGCTATTGTATTTGAATAAATTTTAATATTTAGCAAGATATTTATCTATAAAATAGATTATGTAATGAACACAATTATTTTTCATTTCCCTAATCTTTAAACTGTATTTAAAAAAATGTTGAATATAAATGTTTAATTAAATAATCATATTTTACATTGTCCACCTTTCATGCATGGCATAATAATATATATTTTGTGATAATTAAGCATATATTGGATAAAACAATAATTATAGGTTTTTCAATATTTTTTAAATAGAATTTATGAACCATCTCTTTAGCATATACTTTTCCCTAGAGATATTGCTGATGGTTTTAACTGTTTACATGCACAATTATATAGAAGAATTTATACAGTTAAATAATAGGAGTTGAGATGTATATAATTTTATTTTGTAGGTTGTTTATCAAGAGCTGGAATTATTATTTATTATTTACAAATTTGGTATACTGAAAAGTATTATTTATATTGCTATGTCAAGCATAAATAAGGAAATAGAAAACTTCAATGATAACATAACTAAACATAACTGATTTTGAAAGTTGGCTAATATAAAGTGTGACTAACTTTATGTGATATAATATATTTAGTGCTTTCAATTCTTATTAATATGTTTTACATATTTTCTCTTAAGAATTTGAAAATAACTTTTATCATTTATTAGTCTAAATAAAATGAACTTGAAAGGATAGAATAATGAAGCAAAACTGTCTATTTAAAAATATATATATTATTTTATAAAGAGTGAAATTAAACTTTCTTTATTAAAATATATATAAAATAAAAAAGAGCCATTCAATTACTGTTTTTATTTTATTTTTAAAAGTGCTTCTTTATTAATTTACATAAATTTTTTTTCATAAAATGTATTGTTCAATTAATTATGAAATTTACTGACCAATTTAGGCTTGTTAAATTTCACTTTTTTAAAAATTAAATTTTGTTTTTCTTTTTACTTCTCTTAACCCTTTAACGGGCACAAGCCGTTTTTCTTTCAAAATTTACATTTTAAGCTCTAATTAGAGAAAAGAAGCTCGTTTATGACCAACAAAAGCATTTTTTAAATTTTGTTGTTGTGGCTGTTATTTATAACAGGGGTGGTAACATATTTATCACCGCTCTATATAAGCAATGACATTTTACTGATTTATTCAATACAAAAAATATGAAATATAAATAATTTCACAAATAAATATGCATTTTGCAAAACTATGTATTACTAATTATTTCTAAACTAAAAATATATTAATTACACATGAAATAAGTGGTAGAAAAACCCAATACGATGTAAATTACCAAATGTATTATTTTTAATTATTCTAGTGAAACAACATAAAACAAGGAGTTGCACACAATGGAACATCACATGTTCAAGATAACACTTTTGCCCGTTTCTGGTTAATTTTCTTGCTACAATGTTTGCACCTTTTTTATGCTTGCCCTTTTTCTGGCATGTGTATTTGAACATTAGTTGTTCTGATTTCCTGTGGAATGCCAATTTCCTTTTCGTTGCAACCCAACTTGATTGCAACTTTCGATTTTTACTGCTAAATCCTCCTATTACCCCACGAGCTATTCTTAACCTAATTTCTAGGTGCGAATTTTTAGCTACGTTATGATTATTCACGCATAATATATATAAATTTACTAAACAAGCACATAAAAGAAAAGTAAAATAACCTATGTCACCACCTCTTTGATTTTCTACTTGAGCTATAGGAAGATTTTCAAGTGGTTAAATTTATCCACTCCCCCCATAGTTCTTGTATAATCTCAATTGCTTTTGGGCAAACAATTTTCTTTTTTAGAGCCATATTTCTGGGTTCCACTTACTTATGTCATTTCATTCATATTATGGGCTGTCGAAAGAAGAATAACAACCTTAGCCATTGCACTGCAACAGTGTCTCTACATGCCAACATCAGCGATTCATATTTTTTTTGGTAATTTTAATTTTTCCTCGTGTGTCCAGGAAGAAATTTTTTTTACCAGTTCTGATGGTACCAATGGCGTATATGTTTTTGGAAAACAGTGTTTCCATCAATAGAACTGAAGTGAAAACATTATCAAAAAGCACCAAAAGAGGAGAAGTAGGGTGCAAATCATTGGTAAGATTTGTTATAACTCTATATTCCAATTCTTCCAAAATGGCACCATCGTCTTTTTTCCCTGTATAAACCTCAAATTGATTCAGAAGCCCACTGGATTCGTCTGACCTAGCCCAAATCTTATATCCTCTTTTTATAGGCTTTCCTAACATATCTTGCTTCATTGTGGACAGCTTATTCGGTGGTTAGACTTTTTTTTTTTTTTTCGATGCGTCTATCTAAAATATTATTCAATACATTCAGTTACTTTCTTTTTTTTTTTTAAATCACTTGAAAAATCTTATAAAAATATTACTTTTATTACACTCCATTTTGAATTATTAGTTCTAAATATTTATGTAATCAAAAAAAAATCACTAAAGTATGCTCAATAATATTAGTAATAATAAATTTTATAAATAAATGGTGTAATATATATATATAAACATATAAATCAAGTACTAAGCCAAGCGAAATGCATTCCTGAAAACGAATAAATCAATTGCAAACCAGGCGGTGGTAAATTATATACCACCTCTAAGATCGCTAAGCAGGCAGTGGTAAATATGTTACCACCAATTATAAATGTGTACAAATAAAAATATTTAGCATTAATATTCAAAATACATAATGAAATCCAACTATTATATCTTCAAGATACATAAAATACCATTACATAACTTCTAACGTATTTTTATTCATAATTATACTGGGAGATAGAAAAAACAAGTGCATATCTTCGGCATTTTGCTCGAAAACTGACAAAAACAGGAAATTTAGCAGTTTACGAGGCCCCCAACTGCGATCTACCGGTTGAAACGTGAAATGCTGATTCCGAAGGTCGGTTTCTGCTAAGAGGCGATAGTAAATAATTCACCTGGTGCTGGGAATCAAATCGCGTGGTGGTAATATATTTACCACTGCCCTACAAAGGGTTAAAGCAGATTTTGTACAAAATTTTACAAGAAAAAAAATGTACATATATAATATTAATTTTAGTTGGTGGCTGGTGTAGCGGTGATGCAATAGCTAGCGTTGAAAGATATGACCCACAAACCAATGAATGGCGAATGGCTGCACCAATGAGTAAAAGAAGATGTGGTGTGGGTGTTGCCGTATTGAATGATTTACTCTATGCTGTTGGAGGTCATGATGGACAATCTTATTTAAATAGTATTGAAAGGTAAATTTAATGCTTTATTGTATTTCATTTTGCAGTTATAGTTCTTGTGTTAGTTTTTTGAGATTTTTCTCTTTAAATTAAATTGTGATGGTATTTAATTAAATTAAAATTTCACGAAAAGGGAATGAAAAAAAGTTAAACTCATTTTAAGAAAATTTATATGTATATGTTCATTGTTCATGTATTTACGTTTAAAGTATTAAATAAATTAATTCTTTATAACGTGTAATAATTCTTTATCTTATCTGCTATATATTCAATTTAATTGTTTGAATTTTTCCTATATTCTATATTTTTAGTTCCGTTGTTAAATATCTATAAATAATTCTTCATTGTTCATTTTAAATAATTTTCATTTAATTAATAGCAGTGAATTTTTTTCATTGAAGTATAAATATAATAAACTGTAAATTTTTATCAAAAAGAAACTTATTTAGATTTAGTAATTAGTAGAATAAACGGTGAAATGTATTTTTCAGTATTTGAATGTTATTTATGGCAACAAATGCTTAGATATACACAAAATTTATTTCATTTAGGGTAATAGTTTATAAAAAATAATTATTTTTTAAATTTAAATTTAAATTCATTTTTAGTTTTAAAAAATTTAGGATTTCATATCAAAATAAGTAATACTTTACATTTTTAAATGCTGAAACATATATTTTGTTTTTATTTACTGGATATTTGTAATTGAGAAGAATAAGTACTAATGTCTAATGAATATATCTAATTATTAATTATATGCTTACTTTTTATTATATGTGTGTATCTTAAATATGCATTTCATTTTATAATAATTTTTAAGCAGTTTAAAATGTTTGCTCTGTATTGTGAAAATTATGAGTTACTACTGTGATTGCTAATCTATATTTAAAAATTTATAGTTATAATTTATGTTAAATTTTTGATAATAATTTAGTATTTGTTTTGGAAAAACTATTATTTGAAGTATGCATACCCTAAGAACTTTTTCCTAATTTTTATATTCAGAGTAAAAAAAATGCATTTATTAATTAAGCTATTAAGATAATTGCTTAATGAATAAAAAACTATTAAATTTTAATAGTTAATTTTTTAAAATTAAAATTTAGATATGATCCACAAACAAATCAGTGGAGTTGTGATGTAGCTCCAACTAGTTCATGTCGTACCAGTGTAGGTGTTGCAGTTCTTGATGGATATCTTTATGCTGTTGGGGGCCAAGATGGAGTGTCATGTCTAAATTTTGTTGAGAGGTAAGATTTCATTTCTTTTACAAAATGTAATATTTCATTTTTAAAATTTTCCACCTGTTATTAGTTTGAATAATACTAAATCATTAAAAAATTAAGATATTTTAAATGGCCCAAGTTATTTATGATGTAAAAGATCTAATCTGAAAATAATAGTTTGATTTATTTTTTTATTTCAGCACTTTTATTTATTTATTAAAAATGTTTTTTTAAATGTTCAGTCTTGAAAAATTCTGAATTAAATTTAACTTAGAATGTGTATAAATAATGTTTTATTCTAATCAAATCTTTTGATAGGTATGATCCTCAGACCAATCGATGGTCTAAAGTAGCACCAATGAGTACCAAAAGATTAGGTGTTGCTGTTGCAGTTCTCGGTGGATACTTGTATGCGGTTGGTGGATCAGATGGTTCATCGCCTCTGAATTCTGGTATAACTATCTCATTCTAAATGTTAAAACATTTTTCATTTTTATGTTATTGTATGTTTTTAAATTATATTTGTATAGCAAAAATATTTTTCATTGTATCATTATTTTTAATTTTGTATAATCAATTCATCTTTTCTTTTTTAATCATGGAGGAAGAATATATTTTTAACATGTTATCTTGCTGAATTTTATTTTATTAATATTAAACATTGTGTTGAGAAATTTCCATTTTAACTAGATATGGAAGACGAAAACATTGTACCATTAAATTAATTGCCTCTACAATTTTAGTCTTTAATTGTAAGGAACCATTTGTATCCATGCATAATTAGTTTAACTGGAATGTTCAAGTTCATGGAATTATTAAGTACAAAGAATATTCAAATTTTCAAAACATATTAAAATCCTACCATAGCATTGCTAATTATGAAATGTATTTTTAGTATTATTAAAGATGTTGAATCTGAATTGTACTTTTTTTTTTTTTTTAATTATCTGGTGTAACAAGGCACTATACAAGATTTCAAAGATAAATTTTAAATTCATCTACGAATTGTGGATCATCATCATGAGTTTTTTTTTAAATTTGCATCCCTTGAACTAATATGATTTACTTAATTTAAAATTATCTTATAAATTAAGTAAATCATATAATTTTTTGCTTCTTCTTTTATTAAATTCATACTTTGTACTTTTAAAGTTGCAATTTTTATATTTAAAAATGTTTTATTTCAGTTGAGCGATTTGACCCACGAACAAATAGATGGAGTTCAGTTGCATCGATGGGGACAAGAAGGAAACACCTAGGATGTGCAATATACAACAACATGATCTATGCAGTTGGTGGTAGAGATGATACAACTGAACTAAGTAGTGCAGAAAGGTACAATCCACAAACAAATCAGTGGCAACCGATAGTGGCTATGACTTCTCGCAGATCGGGGTATGTTTTTTAGTAAAATATGAAATGTAAAAATTTACAAGTGTGAGATATTTAAAAACTTTTAGATATTTTAGGTAATATGGCATTAATATTTAAAATTTAATGAAAAATAATAAAAAAACTGAAATTACTTTTAATTAAGTCTCAAATAAATATAAAGAATAAAATTTTTATTCTTTATATTTATTTACCAAATGGGTACTAAAAATGTTGTAGAAATCCTTAGCAGTAGCAAACACTTAAGTTTTTGTTAAAGTAAATAATTCAATTTGCAAAAAAAAAAAAAAAAAAAATTTAATTTTTGAGATATTTTGTTAACTGTCAATTTTCATGGTTTAATATAAATAAGAAAATTATAATTCTGAAATTTTAATTATTTCTTTTATTAAAAAGTTAATTTACATTGCGTATTTTTTTTTAAATATGAGTTTAATTTATTGATCTTTAACATTATGTATTTAGGTTGGCCTTGCAGTTGTCAATGGTTTGCTTTATGCTGTGGGTGGCTTTGATGGCACATCGTATTTGAAAACGATAGAAGTTTATGACCCTGAACAAAATCAATGGAGATTATGTGGTAGCATGAACTACAGGCGCCTTGGTGGTGGAGTTGGTGTAGTACGACTGCCACATCACGAAGCTCACTATTGGTGACTGTGTATAGAAGAAATAGACTGAACATGACTTTTGTGCAGTTGGGATTGGACACAAAAAAAATTAGATATTCTAAATTTGATCTGATTCATTCACATCAAATCCATTCATATTTGTCTTTATCTGTAAATTATACATTTATTTATCTTTATTTAAAGTATATGTAAAAACACCATGCAGCTTGGACAACAATAAACATAAAGTAGTGCACAAGAAAAATGTAAATAAAAGATTAAGAAAGATTATTTATTATGTGTATAGTGGTTTAAATCACTGTAGTTTTTGAATCATATAGTCGAGTGATATCTAAAGATTTTGTTTTTATAAAGAAATTCATTAAGTTATATTTGTTTTTAAGCAGCTTAATTTCTTTTCTCATTTGTTATGTGTTTTTAATATATTTTTATGCACTAATTTAAAAGCATCTTTCTTTTATTCTCATAAAAAGTTTTAAAATCAATGTTTATATAGCAATGGTAAAGTTTTTTCAATTTTATTTATTCAAAAACATCAAATATCCCATTGCCAAAAGAAATGTCCTTATGCTTATAGAAAAAACTACTTATATTAAAAAATATTATTTTCCCATAAAATTTTAATATTTTATTAAATATGCAAAAGTTTTAGATCAAAGCTTTTCAACTTTTTTATATCTTGTTACAAAGTTCAAAATTTGTGGTCTCATCTGTACTTTTTGTGTATATTTATGTAACACATAGATATTTGTGAATTTGTTCATTTTCTTTTAAATATATGTGAATGGAGAAAATCAATAAAAATGCATTTATTTACTTTTCTCTCATTACATATTTTTAGACTGCAAAAAGTATTTTTGTTTTAACTCATGAATAAATAAATAATTTTTTCAAGAATCATTATCTATTTTTATTTTAATAATTCAAATTGGTTTAAAAAGTTATTCATTATTTTAGAAGATGAATTTTGTTTTAAATCTACAATTTAACTCTATTTAATTACAGCATTTTCTACTAATTGTTTACATTAAATAAGCACATGCATATTTATATAACTAGCATAAGTTAATATTTAAGTATAACTACTGATTATGTAAACTTGTACTAATATCTTTAAAAAAAAAAAATTCTGATTTGTATTTTAAAAATAATAATAATAATAATGAGCATTTTGCTTTCTACTTTTCAAAGATAGTTTCTGTTATATATATACACACATCGTGTGATTCTTAAGTTGATATATCAATGATTTTATTAATAACTTTTTAATAAGAAAAGCTGTATTGACAGATAAACATAATTCAATACTTGTTCAGCAGATAGTGTCACATGTCTAATCATAACCTTAATTTTAATTCTGCTAATGTAAATGATAATAAAAGATGCCCTTTTTTTCATTTTGTCACTTATTAGAGGAAAGGTGTTTTATTGTTAAACACTATTTTGCTATTTAATTTTGTGTTGTGTGGCATATTGAGTTTAGAACAAAATTCATAATGAGAAATAAATCAATTAAGATGACAATGTGAAGTTTTTTGAGGAAATTTGAAGGAACTAATGTACCAGGCAGGCTTTGAAGCGATTTGTCCAAAGAGAAAGAAGGTATTGCCAAAAATATTAAGAAATTGGGTCTTACCCTACTAATTTTTTTCTTGTGGAGTTATTTAAAATATTGTGTATATTTTAAAAAAATCATGTAAACATTGTATACATGAATAATTAAATAATAAATTCATCGTAGTAAAATATGAATTGTGAAACTTGAGGATAACATTTAATTTGAAGTTAAAGTCATTCCACATAGTCTATTGCAACATATTTCTGTCAATATGTTCCACTGTGTTAATTTATGCAAACAGGAGAATAGTTTGTTCTTTCTATGATGACATATTCTGAAATATGAATTTTACAGTGTTCACCTGTAATTATGTATTTTAATTTTTATTATTCGTAAATATAAAAGTTTATCAACTTTTCCCCTTTTTCTGAGTTATTTACTACTTTTAGTGTGAACTTTATTAATTTCTTTGTTTTGACATTTATAAATTAATGTGTTTTAATATATTAAGAATTTCAATTTTTTTCATGAATGAAAAATTTGTTAATGTATCTTTTCACATAAAAATAAATTTTAGTATATATAATTAATTATTTTTAAACTGTTTTTCTATTTGCAAAAAAGACCAGTGTTCATCTTTATCATTAGTTTAACAGTTTTTTATAATCAAAATTATTCATATTTTGATGAATAATGAAATGCAGTAAAAAATAATGAAATAATAATTTAAAAATAATGAAATTATTATTTATCGAAACTTTATGTACAATTTATTAAAATAATTCTCTTCGAAAAATTATATATTTTATTTTTACTTTAAATTTTGTCTTATTGTTGGAACATTGTTTATTTTATCAAAATTTATTATTATTTTTTATTTCTCTTGTTAAAACATTGTTTTATAATATCTTAAGTAAAGAAATGGTAATTAAAGACCAGCCAAATGAAAAACTCAGAAACGTTTTTAGAAATAATTTGTTGAGAAACATGTGCATCATTTTTTTTTTTTTTATGCTCAAAACAAGTTCTGTAAGCCTTACAAGGTAATGTTTTAATAATTTTTGGTTGGCTGTGCATGTGTTTATTCACCATTCATGTAATTTTCATCCAATGAAAATCATCCATTTTTGGATATTTCAATTGCAATTACCTACCGATTTTTCTTTTAACACTTCCATAGCAACATTACATTGAAATTTCTACTTCCTGCATACACTTGTGCTATGAAAAAATTTTCAACAAAAATGCTGTCCTTTTTTTTTTTCCCCCATTTCTCTAATGAGTGATAATCTTGAGTATGAAAACTCCTCTTCTGCCACCTATTGAACACTATTATCAACAAAATTGTCAATTTACAGGATAGTGACAAACAGTTTATTGAAATATTTAAGAATCTCATTTGACTGACCTTCAAATATTATTAATGGTTAAGCAATAGTACTGTAATTTTTTGTTGAATAATTTTAATTAACTTTTACATTTTTATGAACTAGAAATTTTATATAACTTATAAATGCCTATTTTTTATTGGCATATTGTGAACTTATAAATTAAACAAAAACTAATAATGAATAAAAATTGATTTTGTTTTCAGTTTTAGCTACAAATAAACATATAAAACACCATATTTCAAAGGTAACTATTAGAACAATCAATAATAAAATAAATTTTCATGTTTAAGTTATGATTACTTAAGAGATTTTAATTAAATATTTCAAAAATTTCTTTTATTCGTAAAAAAGTTTTAAATTTCAGAATTAAATTCATACAAATCACAATATTTCCAATCAATAATCCATGGTGCTTATAAATTGCAACCTAATTTTCAGCCCAAAAGAATAAACAGTTTTCATATAATTTGTGAGAAATTCTGGCTATTTTTTTTGATATATCACATACCAATCAAGTTCTGTTTTTATAGGTATGGCATGAAATGAACCTGTTTTTTTTCCAGTTTTTAAAGTGTTTTTGATGTTATAATTACATTAAGAAATTGTTATAAATTTCAGATGGTGGAAATCAGAAGGAAGATATTTAAAAGTAGAATGAAAGACGTACATTTATGAACTAGTTCAATATTTTTCGTATACTCTTGATCAGTATCAAAATTAATTAAATTGGCTTGGTAAAGAGTTTTTAATTCTGATATATTTCAGGCATTTTTTCATCTATTAATACATATGTTGGATGCACATCACAATTTGTGAACTTTTATAAAAGTTTGGCTTCTTTCCATTGCAGCAGTTATGGTTTTTTTTATCAGGAAGATTGCTTATTTTTCTATTGCACAATAATCTGTCTTTTTGAAAGAAAAATTTTTCAAAATAATATTGCACAGAATTGTAAATACTTATTTCTCAACATTTAAAGGAATCTGACATAATTATGGGGAGGAATTATTCTTATGAATGATATTATAACAAAAAAAAAAGTATTCCAAGCTTTATTTACATAAAAATTATGATCTTGGAATAAATTTGTGACAAAATAGTTCAATAAAACTCTTTACAAATAAAGATTAAATGAATGAAGTAGTTTATTTCTAAATTGCACGCACAGTGTTTAACAATATATAAATAAAGATATGGAACTAAAATGCCAATTTGTAATCACACATCACCAATATGAAACAATAAATAATTAACATGATATAAAAATTTTCTTATTTAACATAAATATGATTTTAATATACAAATGTGAAATTCCAAATAAATAATTTTAAACATTGCATCAAATATTTTCTCAGTTAACTGTGGCCTAAACAAAATGTTGCAAATAATTTATTTCAGCTATTTCTTACACAAAAGAATATAGTTTCCAGAATTATTTATTCTCAATTTTTAGCAAAAACCATATATTAAAAACACTATTTGTTGAAGGATAATAGCCAGTATACATTTTCATTTAATAACTAAAATACTTATACATTTATATCTCTTCATGGATTTTTAAACTGCAATAGACATTAGTTTAAAAAATAAATTAATTGTATATAAGTTTAATATTGATTCTAAGAATTTTTTTGTCTGTTAATATATTTTGACCCAGTATTTCGAAAACTATATTCTGCAGAACACAAAACTGAATTTTCATTAAAAAAAATTGGGTTAAATACTGTACTAAGTTATATTTTTAATCTATGAATTGTACTATTCTGAAAATCTCAGCGCTAGTATCAAGTTATGAATTCTCGATTCAAGTGTCAATCTCAAAGAACACAGACATAGAGTGCCATATGAACATCGATAAGTGGTATTTATCAAAATCTGTGGTATTATTTTACAAATACTGCATAAACCATCACTTGATATATTAAATTTATCTCCTTGTATAAGTTTTACTTTTTATTATTTTTTTTTTTTTATTATTAGTGGTAGGAGCATATACTTTTAAAATGTTGGGTCCAGACATTTTACTGAAAATGATTATGAAAAATGGATTTAATTATTAATTCTGACAAAATAAGTAAAATGCAAAGAATTCACATAAAAATTTTTCAATAATTTTAACAGTGAACATCAACAATTAATGCTTTACAATATATTAGTAAATAGCAGGCTTTTATTATTTTGCAAAAAAATCCAAATTCAATAATTGAGTCAACCAATTAGAAGAATTCATCACCAAGATTTAAGGAATTTGAATACTTCAGGTTCTTTGAATTAGAAGCCATAGAAAATATTATTTAATTTCAAGAATTTAGTTTAACTAAAGTTTTATAATGTTTTTTTTTTATTAACTCTTACACTCATTTGTTTTAATACTAAAAAAAAAAACAATGTTTTACTGAAATTTTAAGATATAAGTACTCTATGATTTCTATGAAATGTTATATGCTGAAATTTACGAATGAGAAAAAAAGTGATGTGAAAAGCAAATACTCACATATATCCCTGAAATAAAGAAAAGAAAATTAATATACACTGTTAGAAATTTTTTATACAGTATATTTATTTACATTTTTTCCCCTCAAGATGGTTGAGAGCAGATGAATAGAAACACACATGTATGAATAAAAAAAAAAAATGAGAGCAGGTTTATAAATTTAGATTGCAAAAACAATTCAAAATAATATCTGATAATGTAAATATAAAAATTATTTTTAAGATTTTCTTTGATGCTGTTTAAATGAAAAAAATAAGTATAATATACAACTAAGTGCATTATTTTATGAATGAATATACAAAATGAAACTACGTATATCAATAGATTGAAAAAATTATACATTTAAAAGAGAAAAAAAATACAACACAACAATTATAATGAAAATGGAGTAAATTATTAATGCTTGCCTCTGATAAATAAGCATTTTTTTTTTAAATTACTGAACCAAATAAAAATCTCATTCACATAAACTGCTAATTAAAATTATTTCCTTCTCAAATTGGAATGATATATGTTAAGCAGAATGATTCAGAACTTTTCTCACTCAAGTAAAAATTCTTAATAAGATCAATTACAAGATACAAGAAAATTCAAAATCAATCTTTTATAATTTGAAATTTCAATAATTTTTTCTGCTAAAAAAAGTAATTATTTATACTGACATTAAAGATAATACTATTAATAAATTAATATTGTCATACTAACAGAAATTCTTACTATACATAAATAAAGCATTATATATATATATATACAAATATATTTTTATGCACAGGAATTTGTAATATTTTATATATACATACACTTGGACCCAAATAAAGCAATACAAATATGTAAAACAAAGAAATTTTACACTATGTTTTATATTCAAAGATTCATCAGCTTAAACACAAATTGTAAAAAAAAAAAAATTAAAAAAAAAAACAAACATGCATTTAGGTGAAATGGAAAAAAAAAAAAAAAAAAAAAAAAAATTTTATGCACAAGTTTTTCAGTTATAATAGTTTATAAAAGTCTCATATATTTAGAACAAGAGCTGCTAGTAGAAGTTTCACAAAGCCTTTTATTTGGTTCACGTCTCGTGCTGGCAAGGTCACTTTCGGACAGCGCTTCCAAAGAAGAATGTTCATTTGGTTCATAAAATGCTAAAATGAAATTAAACAATTCATTTTTAAATAAATATTTTGCCAAAGTAGAATTAATAACTTGATCCAAATACTTTTTTTCACTTTCAACAGAATCTGATTTTACAAAATAAATTTGCAAGTCATTGAACATCATTTTCAAAGCTTTCACTTCCAATTTATTTTTCAACTTTTCTGTGATAAGACACTGATATATAGGATACTTTTTACTAGCTATAATATCAATGGACTTTTGAGTAAAAGACTGCATACTTTCTTTGTCAGTATACAACGATACATAAGGTATATATTTTGTTGTAACCATTTCAAACAATGTCATGTTATTGAGTTTCTCTTTTTTCATTCTATTGATCTCTGCACCACATTCAACCAAATACCCTCGCATGGAATAATAAATCAAGCTCCTGTAATAACCCCGCAAATCAAGACCCGTGATACAGTTTTCGTGAGATCTTCTTAAAGCCATATATTTAAGTATTGCTTTGATGCATTTTTCATCTTCATTCTTAACAGCTACATCTAACGGTGAATATTGACCATTGGCATCAAAACTATAAGGATCTTTGACTCCAGGATCTGCCCCAAACATTATTAACAAACCAATAACTTCTTCTTTTTGATGTTCACGCTTAATAGCATAATGCAAAGGGGTGCATTCATCACAGTCCTTCGCGTCAACTTCAGCTGCGTGTTCCAATATTGTTTTCACAAATTCAGGAGATTTACCATCAATAACTGCTGTGTGTAATGGTGTTTTCTGGTGTATGTTTCTGGCATTAACATCAGCACTATATCCTAAAATGTCACAAGCGATGCCGCAATGTTTTTCAATATGTAACATTGTATCGTGGTTTTGATTTACAGAATGATTGATATCGGCTCCATTCGCTAAGAGTAATTTAACTTCATTGCATTTCCTTTCTTTAATAGCTTTTTCTAGATCTTTATTTTTAGTACTGACTCCTGACTTAAAAGACATATCTGCAAAACTCATTTTCTGTAGAGTGTGCGAATCAATCAAATAGAAATCATAAAACCGAAACTTTTACCAGCCAATATGGAGCTCTCTGCACTGATATATCTTCACTTCAATTCAAAATAAGATATGCCAAACAGAGTAAACTTCACAAATCGGGGCAAGTACACGGAGTGCCTCGGTCGCGCAACGACCAAACCTCCAACCTGATAAATGGGATTACGTAAAGTGAGGTCTTGCCCTTTGCCAGTTATAAAAATATAGAAAATTTAATAAGAAAAACAATAAAATCAATTAAGTTACTAAAAGCAACAAATACAAATTTAAAAAAGAAGCAAAAAAAAAATTTAATAAAAAACAAGAGAAATCAAAATTAAAAACATGAGGAGGAGAAATTAATATTCTTAGCAAAAACGAGCACAGACGGAGTAACTAAATAAAAGCACAAAAATAAAAATCACGCGCGAGAGAAAAATCAGTAAGAAACCAAAACCATCGTTTCGGTCCACCAGAGCCAAGGCGAAAATAACCTTTCATTTTTGAAAAGCGGCGCGAGGGGAAAGCAACCATCGGTTGTCTGGGAAGAAACTAAAAGTAAGAGCATTATTTATAAATATTAAGTACGTATCGTGGGCGTTTGCGGCTGCTGGGAAGAGAAATATTATAATCAAATTATGGAGATTTTTAGGACCTGATTATTGGAATGAGAAACAGAATCATAGAAATTAACAGCAATTTTTTGTACGTAGTCTTTAAAGCTGGGAATAGAGAGCGAATATCTAATCTCTTTATTTCTAAAGAACCAGGGTGAATTCGTAATCATTCTCAAGATCTTGTTTTCAAGCCTTTCCAGAATCCGGAAGTTACTGCTCGCAGTGGAGCCCCCCATACTGGACTCGCATATGCTATGATAGGTCTGAGATAGGAGAGATAGATTAGTTTTTTAAGTTCCAGTGTTAGAGAAGAATTTCTGCGAATTAAAGGATAGAGTTTTCGTAATTGGTTATTGAATTTAGTGCGAAGATATTAGATATGAGAATTATAATTAAGTCTGCAATCAAGAATTATTCCAAGGTATTTAGTTTCTGCAGACCAGGAAATGTTAGTATTATAAATAGTAATATTAGGTGGGTTATAGTTATTTTTCCTGGTGAATAGCACTGCTTCAGTTTTCGCGACATTAAGTTTAATTTTCCAATTATTAAGCCATATTTCTAATTGATTGATGTAATTTTGTAAGTTTTTTTGAATAATGTTGATGTTTCTCCCTGTGTAATTAGTGCAGTGTCGTCCGCGTAGAGTGTTAATTTAATCTTGTGATTCTGTGGAATATCATTGGTGTAAATGTTATATAAAAAGGGTCCTAAGATCGAGCCCTGGGAACACCGGCTAGGAGTTTGCAGTTTCTTGAGTCGATATTATCTACAGAAACAACGAAATTTCGACCTGCAAGATAGTTATAAATAGTACGAATTAAAGAAGAAGGATACTGAAATTTA
>BPLR01014908.1:0-17945 GCA_021605095.1 Caerostris extrusa | reverse complement strand
ACATCAGTGGTCCTCTTCAACGAAAAGACAATCGACGGATGATGAGGAGAAGGCCATTGCCTACCAGGAGGGACTTTTTGGGGTAATGGCACAGAATTTGTGTATTATGGAAAAAAAATCCAGAACATTTCCGCTACTCAGCAAAACGATTTACAAAGGTTACCATTTCATCGTTTCTAAAAGCAGGGATTAAAACGGATGCCTTCTGCGGATTTAAATATGAATCCCTCTAACCACTATTTGCGAATGTTACCACTGACCCTTACTAGTCTGCAGAAAAACATTGATTAAAGGACACTCGTTTAAAAATAAACAATTTTATTGGAATAAATTTTTTTAAAAAATTATTTCCAAAAGCAAGTAAATGCCGCATTGCGAAAAATGTCGAAGGGATTTGCAATGCTTTTATAGTTGTAGGAAAGCAATGGTAGGAAGGTATTTTAACAAAAATAAACATTTTAACTTTTTTATTGATTATTAAGTAGGCATGAAGTATCCAACAAATAACAATCCGACTTTTAAAAGAGGGTAACGGATAAATAGTCAGCAATGAAATGCATTATTATAGGGAAGTTGCTAAAATTTGAACCATACTGATTTTTTAAATTAGTTGAAAAGGGCAACTGATTGCTCTCTACCGTACCCCTTATAATTATTACAGTTTAAAAAGTCGATTCCGAGTAACTAATAAACATCCACACAATTGCCAAGATTCGAATCAGAAGTCGGTGGTAACCAAAGGCCAGAGCGTTTTCCACTTGATGTCACGATATAACAAATAAACCTTATTAACTTGCATGATATGCTTCATGACAAAATGAACCATCTTCATTGGTATTTTTGTCATGGAGGAGCGCAATTTGCCAACAAAATTGTCTATTATTTCAAAAGTAGTATATTTCTGCTACAAATGATTTCAAAGTTGGACAAAGTTATCTGTTACTTTGCAAATACATATGTTATGAGATTAAAAAGTTTAAACACAACAAAACACTTTAATATTATATATGTTATTGGCACAGCTTGGAAAAAAATAAATTAAAGCCTACTAGTGAAAAATCTGCCGATGTTTTCTCTTCCGATAAATTCAAGACATGAAGTAAATAAAAACCTTTAAATCGAATCAAGTATTTGAGAGTATTTTTTGAGAGAGAAAATATGGACTAAAGCAAGTTTGGTTGCTTTTGATATTGACTGAAAATCAATAATTCCCTGATAAACTCGGCAATTGGTGCAGTTGAGATTAATGTATTATTATTAATTTCGCTTTCTTATTTTTTATATATTTATGGGGAAGATTATTAGTTAAACTTATTTTGAAGAATGTGTTACTATAATTTTTTTGTATTGTTAATTGCAAAAAGTTACAACATACTATATACGTATGTAAAGAGTATTATCTAACAGAAATTCAGAAATTTCATTTATTTTAACAAATGCTTTAGTTCAGAAGTATGACTTATAGAGTTTTTCAACTACTACATTATTTCACTATTGCTTTTTACTATTTCAAATATTTTACGTAATTTATATACTTTTCTTTTAAGATAGAAATATTGCGGAATAAATTTATTTCATGTCCAAATTAACCTCTTTAAAATTTCCATCAAAATCATCGGAACTTCTAAAAGATTTAAATTTCACACCTCGTCTTAAACTGCTTGATCTCAGCTCTTTGTCAGCATGCACACACATGCATCCCTTGACGTATCACGCGTTTTCGGAAATCTAGCATTGCACTACTTGTGTTTGTACCACTTTCGATTAAGGAATTTTTTTCATTTTTAGGAAATGGTGTCTTTTGAGTTGTCGGCATTTCACACCAATGTCAGTCACGCACTTTAGATTACGTCCCAGAAATTCACGGAAAGTGCGAAATTCTCACAATATTTGAACTACTTTTTGTAAATGTGCTGGAGACTGAAATTTAAATTCTTGTTATTTACAGAGAATTTTTATTTCAGTCTCATTTCTATTTATGTTATGTTTATTTACGTCTCATTCTCATCTTAATCATGTATAAACAGGATTTTGCTCAGCCATAGGTAGCTAGGTTGCATCCGTATGATTTTTGCCTCTTTATAGGACTTGTGGCATCATATGACTTTTTGCCTCAATATGGGGTTTGTGGCATCTATGATTTTGACTCTTTTATGTTGTTTGTGGCATCTATGTATGATTTTTGTATCGATTTGGGGTTTGGGGCATCTATATAATTTTTGTCTCGATATGGGGCATGTATATAATTTTGTCTCGATATGGGGCATATATATAATTTTGTCTCGATATGGGGCATGTATATAATTTTGTCTCGATATGGGGCATGTATATAATTTTGTCTCGATATGGGGTCATGTATATAATTTTGTCTCGATATGGGGCATGTATATAATTTTGTCTCGATATGGGGCATATATATAATTTTGTCTCGATATGGGGCATGTATATATATTTTGTCCTCGATATGGGGCATGTATATAATTTTTGTCTCGATATGGGGCATGTATATAATTTTGTCTCGATATGGGGTATGTATATAATTTTGTCTCGATATGGGGCATGTATATATAATTTTTGTCTCGATATGGGGTATGTATATAATTTTGTCTCGATATGGCATGTATATAATTTTGTCTCGGATATGGGGCATGTATATAATTTTGTCTCGATATGGGGCATGTATAGTACTTTTTGTCTCGATATGGGGCATGTATATAATTTTGTCTCGATATGGGGCATGTATATAATTTCTTGTCCTTTCGATATGGGGCATGTATATAATTTTGTCTCGATATGGGGCATGTATATAATTTTTGTCTCGATATAGGTATGTATATAATTTGTCTCGATATGGGGCATGTATATAATTTTGTCTCGATATGGGGCATGTATATAATTTTGTCTCGATATGGGGCATGTATATAATTTTGTCTCGATATGGGGCATGTATATAATTTGTCTCGATATGGGGGCATGTATATAATTTGTCTCGATATGGGGCATGTATATAATCTTTGTCTCGATATGGGGTCATGATCTATATAATTTTGTCCTCGATATGGGGTTTGTGACATCCACATGATTTTTGTCCCGATATGGTATTAGATGCATCCACATGATTTTTGTCCTAACATGAGGCTTGAGGAATCCACATGAGTTTGCTTTGCTATGGAGTTCATGGTGTACCACATGAAAATGTACATCATAAATACAAGTAATAATTGTGAAAAAGGTAATATACATTTTTTTTCATAATTTAAAACCCTTCTAAATTTTAATGAAAAATTACCAGAAGTGCATTAAAATTTGAAAAATTTATGAATTTATATATTAAAAGGATGTATCAAAATGCATAGAAAGAAAAAACAACATTATGACTGGTGGGAAACACTGGATGTCACAAAAAGGCTAAATATTTCAAGAATGAATGATCAGATATGGAAAAAAATTAGACGGGGTATTTTAACATGCACGGTGTAAGTGTGTGATTCAATCAGTCCGGGGAATTGCAAACTTTTATCATCTCAAAGAAATTATCCTATTATTACAGATATTTATTATGACAATGTGTCAATGCTATTTAAATCAGCATGAAATTTATCATGGAAGGGTTGCTATTGCATCTTTATGGAATGTCATAAATTCAATGTTGCATGACCGAAATCTCACATCAGGCTTGCTTGATAATTCTACAACACCAAAAACAGCAGACAAAATCGTATGTGTTTCGATTTCCATCCAAAACTGCAGTAAACCGATTCTTATTTGAGGTGTCCAATGTGTTAATGGAGCAATGGTCATGTGGCTCACTCCGATATCTTTCGCATGTAAATTGTTTTGCATTTTTGAAATGAGACCATAGCTTGAATTCGTTTCATTGTTAAATACGATGAAACGATAGTTTTTGAATTGAAGTTTAAAAATCTACGTTTTTTTTAAATAATTGTTGCTTATAAACAAATATGTAGCACAATTTGTGGTAAATTTCATCAAACAGTTAATGTTACCAATTTCATATAAAGCCTTTTTAAGATATTATCATCCGTTTGAAAATTGAAGAGTTATTAAAAAAAAAAAATGATTCAATCCTTTCTGAAAAGCATTTTTCTCTTCCTACTTTTCCAAAAAGGACTTGATAAACGTATAAATAAAAGATGGCTAAAGCACAAATTAAAAAGCACGAGATACAAATATTTTTGCATCCAATATTTCTTTCTCTCTTAAATTTCTGCGAATGCAACTCTTGCATCATGGCATTCGAAAATTCCGCAGAAAACAATGCGCTTTCGTCCTTGGACCATCCTCCTACGATCTCCTAATTGCCATTTAGTGGTGGAGGAAATAATAAAAAAAAATAGAGGAAGAATCCTGACATTCGGTATTATCTAACAGTAGGTAACCGTTGGATATCTTTCTGATGACAGCGTGGAAAAATCAAACAAATCTTATTGACTTTTTATTGCATCTAATTACATAAGTTTATCATAAGATCTTATGAGAAATATGAAATGTCAATAATAAGTGATGTAAAAATTTTGTAATGCAAATTCCTTATTGCATATTTTTTATTACAGTAATTTCCTATACCGATAATTAGCGTAATTTTTTAATTTTTATCCTATTTACGCCATGGGGCATATATGGGGACATTTTTTATTGTAATTATTATTATTATTTTCTAATGCAGCTGGTAAACACTTAGACAGTTGTCTTGGATGCCTTAAGGCAAGCGCTGCACCGACGTTACTCACTTATCACTACTCCGGGAGTGCGTGTAGCTTGAAGATAAAATACGGACGCGGAGTAACTATACCCCCGCAACGCTCTACGATCATATTAGATCGTGACCTACGCCTTAAAGTGGATTCCAAACCCCTACAAACATCCTTGGCACCGCCAGGACACGAACCTGAAACCCGTAATATATATATAAGGGAATTTGATTAGAAGCAAATTTAATTTACTTAAAATTATACTTACATTGTTGTCATTGAAAATTACAATAATATGTATGCATTGTACTGAATTTGGGCTCGTTAATTTCTTCTTGTATGGAAGTTCATAAAGTTAATGTAGTTCAGTTATAGAAACACAATTTTAACTTAATAAACAATCCAAGCTAGACATTCAAAAAGAAATAAACGAATCACTTGCAAAACTGAATCCCAAAAATAATAATACCAATTTAACTGCACTAAAAGTTAAAATTATATTTTTATGACTTCAGCTGTAGAAACTTTTATAGGCTCTGTCGGCGAATGACAGAGAACTTTCGTCATTTCGTTCCTTTTTCAATGTCTGATATTAAGTATTTAGTCTCTTTAGATGCTTAGTCTAGTCTTTTACTAACAATGTCAAATATGCCTTTAATTTGGCAATATTTTTGGATTTTACAGTCCAGTTACATAATATATATATTTACATAACAAAGAATTCCACTGTAATTGGACTGGATTGGCCTGTTGGATAGCCCACTGGGTATCTGAAATAGGATATTTGAGTTTGAAACCCAGCAAGCTAAGCCAAATTATAAGATTAAATGTTAATGTTAAGGACGGATACTGTAAATCTGTATGTTGGAATATCTTGGTGTTGGACTGAAGGAGAAGGAAACGAAATCATCGGATGTTACCATTGGAAGTGTTGAGGTGTTCAAATGGGAGTAGGCATAAGACATTCCTCCATGGTGTAGCTTGAATATATTTGACGTTCTAGTGGCAAATGACCTCATTAAAAATTTCGGCATTCGAAGATAAAAGCAATAAAAAATAAAAACAAGTTTTATGTATTCCGAATGAGGATTCATGCTCTGCAGTTATATTATGTGATATGATTTGGACACCTTGTATAATTTTATGCACAATCAAGTCATGTCTTGAATTTTTTTCCTTTTCCTAGTTTTCAAGAGTTTTGAAAAAAAAAATTGGAAATTAAAAACAGAACCATCTATTTTGAATTTTCTAAGAAAATACCATGTAAGAATCTAAATGTAGAGCTTTTGAATGATCTAATAACAAGTAAAAGAGGAAAATAATTTAAAATGTAAAACAAAATTTTTGTTTAAGCACAGAGTTAAATATTATTGTAACATCAAATTTAAGGTTAATATGTCTTGAAATACATTTTCCATTTTTTTCTATTTTTGGGAAATTCTGTTTGACGGGGCTTACTAAGAAACAAATGAAAATTCCTGTATATCGAATGCTTTTTCCTGACATTTCTATAGAAACTGATTGTGTTTTTGAAACGTCTCTTGTCTTTTGTGGTTTTATCTTACGTTTACCTTTGTTTTGTAGTTTTTTTTTTCATATGCGTGTTAAAAATTTTAAATTACTTGAATAAATACATAACAGTTATACTTTTAAAACTCTGTACGTTATGGGGAAGGAGATGATAATGTTTATTAATGTTATCAATTCTGAAATTTAATCTAGATGAAAATATTGATAAAAATATCTTAAAAACTTCATAAATTAACGGTTACTGAAATATCTATGGATAGATAACAGCAACTTGAGGAAAAAAAAACCTTGAAAAAGGGTTTAACCACACCTTTTTTTTTTTTTTTACCCCCACACTCATATTAGGTGTGGCATCAAATTTCAAAGCCACACCTATTAAGAGAAACTTTTTACTTTATTTTCCTCAGAAAATATTTTTTTCATCTTATTTCTTTGAAACTGAAACTAAATGCATAAAAACCAAATCCAATCAAGTAATTGTTAACAAGAAGTATTATGAGTTTATTTTACTAGAAATGATATCTTCAAATGAAAATAATGATCAATGGATTAGAGTCTATTTTCAGAAAGTTTTCCTTGAATGTTCTTTTCTTTTGACATAGGAATGTTTTTAAATTTCCATATTCATCGGATTTTTTTATGCATTCATGATAATTTACTGTGGCAAATGAATTCTGTTACGCATAATGCATAACAAAGATACGATGTATCAATTCTATTTCAATAATTATTGTTATAGCACGAAAATCGTGCAAAATGTCATGGGTATGAACAATGACTGTAAGACCATAATTTTATCACATTGTGATTGAAATAAATCATATAGTTTTTACTAATTCATTTTTTTGTGATACCATGAATCCCTGTTTGAATATTTTATAACTTTGGTTTTAGTAATTCTGATACATCTGCAAGTAAAAAATTATTACTATGTATGTTTACGAAAGCATTTGACTTGACGACATATCGTTTCAGATAATGAACAGGTAAACAGTGCAAATGAATTAATGATATCAAAAGGATTCATAAAGGATCAAGAGTAAATCCATCATTATTTAAAGTATTAGTTCCCAAACTAATTTGCTCTACTTCCCTCTTTCCAGAAAAAAATTACTTAAAATCATTTAAATTCCCCCACGAAAATCTACTTTCTTTAAGAGAACAAATATGAAGATATAATAAAAAGTAGTGTTCTTTTATGTATCTATCTACGCCATAAAATATAGTATTTAAATGTATTGCAAAGAAGTCCCTCAGAAGCTTGGAATTATTTAAAAAAAAAAGAAAAAACATAATAAAAGCAGAAATCGGTTGTTTTTATTAGTTGATATAAATTTCGATTGTCGCTGAAGTCATTTATTTCATAATTTATTTAACGGCTATGAATGGCCTTTAATTAACAACTTTTTCGCCAAAAACTTTCGACTCTGAGTCAATTTTTTATACGATTCCTGACTTTTTATCCTAATTTCATAATTGTATGCATTATGATCTTTATTAATGGCTTCAGAAATAGTAGTGAAATTTATTCAGTCCTTTCTTTGAGTTCATATATCTATAAAAACAATTTTTGAGTAACGAATTTTTTTTATAAGTATAGTATTTGTTTTAACTTAAAAGACATTTTTGTACTTTAGATTTACTTAAAAAATATGTTCTATAAAAATAACTGTGCTAAATTAACAAGCAACAACAAAGTACTTTTGAGTAGTTTAAGACAAGCAAAAGAACATTATACATACATGAAATGCATTAATTTTTTTATTGATAATGATAGAACAGCTTCATTGTTGATATTTTTTATTAGCCTCTGTTCTGAGAAAAATCTCTCAACACTTATTTGGTTTATTGGTAAAGCAGTAACTACCTTTGCTATTGTTTGTAATATTGAAGAGAATACAATTGAATTGTCTCCTTAACATTTGATATTAAAATTAATTCCTAGAATTTTGAAAAAAACTTATTTTTACAAACTTATTACATTACTTATTTTTAGAGTCGGGAGAGGGTTTCTCAGGCTGACTCGACTCCCAATTTCTACTTAAATGCCCGACTCCGACTCTCCGTACCATAAAGATGAGAATCGAGTTTTTGGTCTTATGAATGCAAGAACATAAATGCTCATTTCAAGGAGAATGTGATTAGATTATGTAAATTAGATGGTATCGTTGTGAATTATAATAATAGAAGAATGTGTAATAAATCTAGCAGTAAGATATGTAGATGTGTGAGTCAAGAAGGTATTTTCGTCTATAGTATATAGTAACTGAATTTGTATAAAGAAATTTCAACGGAGTTAGGATTTTCAAAGCTTTTGTATTTATTAAAACATCATGGATTAATCTGAAAAAAATTCAGATTTGTAAAGATTTTAAATTCTGATTTTATTAGGAAATTTTATTTATAAAAAAAAAAATAATAATAAGATTTTGCTATATTATGCATATATTTACGAAAGTTAATTGAGCATATTTTTTTGTAAGAAATATTGAGCAATGCTTTAACAAATAATTTCTCTAATGAATTCAAATAGAATTATTATTGATCAATGAAAAATATTTCCAGAAAATTTTCTGATATCATCAATTTTTTCCCAAGCAAACATCATTTTTAAAATTTCTTGAAATCACGCGATTGTTTCGTGCTATTTAAATGTGGAAAGTGCTCCATGTTTTGCATTCTCAAACACGAAAGTATGAAAAAGAATGCATCAGTGAACACCCAATAACTCTTTATAAATCACGAAAAAGCGTGCAAAGCTTTGTGGTGGAATTAACTTGACATGAGATAGTGCGTATTTTTGTCTTGTGATTGAAATTAACCACATTGATCTTTACTAATCGTGCACTACCGCGTGCAATTTGGTTATTCCCAATAAAATGTACTTCTTAACTTTATATAATGGTAATTTTGATGTAAAATAAAAATTAAGGGTTTCAGTGTGTGCTAAAGAAAATTAAATTTTTAAGTTTCTTAATTAAAAATTTTAAATTTAATTTTTAATTACTGTTTATTTTGTATTTAAATATTTAATATTTTATTTGATATAATTAAAAATATTTTTTTAAAAATTTCAGATTAAATACATTTAATTAATGCACACAATATACTTTTGTGCTTACCAGGGATGGGAAGTAGGCCAAAAAATTTCCGACCCCTGAGCTAATGTTTTGATACCGATTTTTGACCATAATTTTATAAACAAAATATTTACTAATGGATTTAAATGATTTGTCAGATTTAATGGCTTTTATTAAACTTGTATATGCAAAAATGTTTTTACATGAACGAAAGTATTTTTGGCAATTTTAAAGGCTTATTATTTGCATTAACTCAAAAGATATTTTTGTATTGCTTATATATATATATATATATATATATGTATATTTATAAAGAAAATAACGGTACTTAGTTAACAAGTGGCAAAGTAATATAGAATAGTCGAAGACAATTTTAATTACTAAAACGATTTTTACTCATTGCTGAGCTCTCATTAGAGACAATAGCTGCCAACTGGAATGGGAAGTCAGCCAAAAAAATTTCCGATTTTTTTATACGAAATCCTGACTGTTTATTCTAATTTTATAATTTTATGTACTATGATCGTTACTAATGGATTTAGAAGAATATGTAAAATAATCTCAATGACTTTTATTGTATTTATATATATAAAAACAGTTTTTGTTTAACAAGTAATTTTTTCAACTTTAAAGTATATCATAATATTGTCACTAACTTAAGACATCCTTGTACTCTAAATTTGCTTATAAAAAATATATGCCCCATAAAAATAACAGTACTGAACTAAGTTGCTACAGAAAAGCTGAGGATAAGCAGAAGAAAATTGTACGTTTTAATCACAATCGCCTAAAGTTTGCACAAAGATGACCATAGAGCGGCAAAAAAAAACCAATCTTTCATTGTTGATCTAAGATTTTTTTATAAGAGTCTGTGTTGAGAAAAATGTCTAAATACTTACTTATTCCTTTTAGCAGCAAATCAAGTGTCTTTGCTAGTTGTTGCATTATTGAAGAGTGCAGTTGAATTGCTTCCTTAACTTTTAATTTTAACATTAATTCTCAAAATTTTGAAAAACAATTATTTTTATAAGACTAAAGTCAGGTTTTTATATTAACCTTTGACTCTCCACCCTGATAATTACGAATTTGCAATGAAATGCATTATATTTAATGGATTATATTTTACGAACCAATATAATTAAATTTAATTTCTTACTTAAGGTAAAAAAAAAAAAAAAAAAAAATTAAACATTTTCGAATGTTTTTTTTCTTTCCTAATGCAGCTGGCAAACACTGAGACAGCTGTCTTTGGATGCCGTAAGGCAAGCGCTGCACAGACGTACTCACTTTGCATTACCCAGGGGGCGCGTGTAACTTGACGATAAGCCACGGACCGGAGTAATAATGCCCCCGTAACGCTCTACGATCCTATTAGACCGGAACCTTACGGTTTAAAGTGGATTCCGAACCACTACACACATCCATGGCACCTCCGGGACTCGAACCTGAAACGTGGGTACCGAGCGCCAGCCACTCGGCCATTCAGGCTCAAATTTGCGAAATTAAAATTATCCATAAAAGATGAAAAAATGTCATGTGTTTACTCATTTAAAGAACTATAAAATTTATTTGCATGCTAGGGTAAATTGACGAGAAAAAATACAAATTTCAATGAAGAAAAAATTACATTACAACAAAAATGTTCAATTACTTTTGCTTTCATAAAAGATGAAACGCATTCATTTTAAAATAATCTTTATTAAAGATTAACAAGGGAAATCTTAATTTATATAATTACAAAATAAATTGTTTAATTGTGCTACATAATGGCTTTAAATATCTTTTAAATAACCTGAACTTGTTATATAATTAATGTAAATGAAATTTTAATTTTTTTATAGCAATTCAAACTTCTGTTTTTATATGAAACTTAGAATAATTATATTCTCATTTTAGAAAGATAAATTTTATTCTTATTGTTTAATGATTCCTATCACCCCACACTAATTTTGTGATAGGGTGCAGGTAGTGATGTAACAATAGGGACATAACAATAATTGGCAAGATGGGCAAACTGCCCCGGCGCGGGGCAGAGAGACTATGATTGCAGGAAAAGCCTGACATTTATTATTACAAAATAAAGAAAATTTATTGATTTTGAATTTAATAAATTAAGTTATTAAAGTGATAAATTCAAAAAAAAATCATATCAAGATTTTGAACGTATTCATTTGTATGAAAATATATCGCATCTGGTAGTAATAGTAATAAAAATAGTTACAGATGGGTAATCCCGATGCTAGGGACGTCCCCGATTTCTGGTTCGTGTACATGTACTTAGCATAAAGTGGGAATTCCCGCTGCCACCCATATGCTACTTTGACATTTTTTAAATTCACTTGTTAGGGAATTCCTTTGATTCTTGAATAGGTATTTACAAAATAAGTGGAAATTCCTGCTGGATTAAGTGGGGAAGTCGTTAGTTTCGCGGATTCTCCATGAGTCACTATTATCCTACTTTTTGTTTCATCGCATCCGTGATCAGTCGTAAATTAATTAGTTGATTATGGAAATTATTATCTAATTTCCATTATCTATTTTCCATTTCTAGTAATAGAAAATATCTTGGTGGCATTGAAAAACAAAAAAAGAAGGATGGAGTTGTAGAAAAAAAAAAATAAGAACTTATTTAAATAAGTCAATAAGAGTGAGGAAGAAACAAACAACTCAGCTGAAATAAAGAAATTAATCGAAACCGAAAGTTATAGCTTTATAGTCACCGACAACACTGATCCAGAGCCCCACCACAGCCCTGTAGTAGCGATACACATGATCGAAGTCATGTTGAACTGAATTTTTTTTTGACTGAATTTGAAAAAAATTACATCTTCGTCATACATTACTGATAAGGGTATTTTAAGTACTTAAATGATCAAGCGAAACGGTCTGTGATCGGAAAATGAACATTGCAAATCTAAATGCACCTTTAGGTAGTACTTTATTAAAATTATAAATATTAAAAATAACGATGATACTTTTCATTGATGGGCCCTCATTCAAAAACAGTGACGCGGCCCTCAGATGATATAGTTACGCCACTGGGCGCAGACTAGTTCACTAGACGACTAGAATTCAATTCCCGTTGGTGACTTGGGTTAGTCATTGTTCTGAATATACCGGATGTTGACTGCGAAAATGTTTAATAATACAAATAGAAGACAGATAATACATTTTTAATACGAATATTAATGTATATTGATATTAAAATATGTTTAAATTTAGAGGCATGTTATCCTGTTTTCATAAAATAGGTTTTTTGGCTTACCTGACTTTGTAGAAAAATAGGGCAGGCCTTTTGTAACCATTTAATGAAAAACTATGAATTATGGACTTCAATACTTATGGGAAGTATTTCAACTTTTCAGCTGGTCCCTTCATCATGAACTTTGCGAAATTATGGTCTTGATTTGATGTTGATGTTGGTGTTAATGAAGTGAGATAAGATACAACAACGGATATGTTTCAAAGAATCCATAATAAGCTGTGAAACAAGATTAACGACGATAAACATAATTGTCTTCCACATTTAAGCCCATATAAATGTAATATCATTGGATATTTTCGTGGAAGCTTCTATTTTTCAAGAAAAACGTCTGAAGTGAGAATTTTTAAATAAAAATTAAAAACAAAACATTAAAATGTTAAAAAATAAATAGAATTGTATTTTAATATTAAAATATGTTTAACTTTCGAGGCATGTTATGCTGTTTTCATGTAAAAGGTTTTGGCTTGCGTGACTATGTAAAATAGGGCAGGCCTTTGTAGCCTGCTCTTTAATGAAACACTGCGAATTTATAGACTTCAATACTTCTTGAAGTATTTCAGCTATCCCCTTCATCATGAACTTGCGAATTTATGGTCTTGATTTGATGTTGATGTTCATCAAATGAGATAAGATACAACAACGGATATGTTTCAAAGAATCTACAATAAACTGTGAAACAAGATTAACGACGAATAATCAGAATTGTCTTTGACATTTAAGCCTATATCAATGTAATACCACTGGATATTTTCGTGGAAGTTTGTACTTTTCAGGAAAACGTCTGATGAGAGAATTTCTAAATAAGAATTCTCTTAACACAACAATCAATAAACGGCTTTTTAAAAAGAGCCGCATTACGGCGGCGGACAATAGGGTTGACGTCCTCCATTTAACCGAACCCAAGGCTTTTCCTGTCAGATTTCCCCGTCGGAAAAAGCGTTGCGATGGGTGGCGAGGTTAATTTATGTCGTTTCGAAGGTTGAGTCGGCTGTTCCATTGTTTATCTCGATGGAAATGAACTTGTGTCGCTTTTGATGACTCTTTTCATCGCCCGCTATTTTGTCAAACGGCATGCGGTTTGATGTGTCTGTTAGATGGATTGTGATAAAAAAAGTGGAAAACGTCTGTTTTATGGAGCTGTTTGTGAATTGGTTAAGAATAAATTCGGTTTATGTACGTGAAACGTCTATTTTGTTTTGCTGAAAAAGATGGTTTAATAAATTCGAACGGGATTTTTTTGTTCTCTTAAAAACATTTTTGAATTTCTTTGTTTCTTATTCCCGCATACATTTTATTTTAAAATAAATTTGTTTTGATAATTTTTTTTGGGAAATATAAATCAGTTTTGAAGAAACTTCAAATCTCATCTTCACTATTTGTGGGAACATTGATAAGAAATTTTTTTAACCTAGCCATGGCTGCCAACAGTCTATGACGAGCAGCCCAATACAATTCAAACACACGCGTTAAATAATTAAAAACTTTTTTAGTATTTTCAGCTGCTAACAATTAGTCAGGACAGCAGTTCAAGTGGTTGCCACTAGAATTAGTCAAGAATGAGTCACAGTCTGCTAGTCCAAATTTGTGAAGGCGTTTCCCAAGATAATCATGCCCAGTTATTGTTCTGAAATTGGCTACCCTAAGTGCCTGGTAAAATTACATGGAATGGGATTATCCATTAAAAAGTCTTCCTGACTGAGTTGGGAAATAATTTCACGATATCTGGCCTGAAGCCTAGCTGTAATAATTCTTTTTAATACTATGGGAGTTAATAGGGGAAGCTGATTGAGAAAGGCTGGAACAAGCCTTAGCAAGGATATCTACAAACTCGTCAACCACAATACCACAATGACTTGGTATCCATTGCAGGGTAACATTGCGTCCACTTATTATCAAGGAATCGATCAAAAGTTGGCATTCAAGAACTGAACTATTTTTGAAGGCCTAACAGAAGAAATAAGAAACATTCGTAAGAAAATATATATAACCTTGACTACTATCTCTTATACATAAGTCCTATTGTAAATGATTATAAACGGTGCACAAAAATTATTCTAATACAATGCGATAAAATTAAAACTCATCTTTTTAAATACCCCTTTTAACACTCTAGATGGATTGTAGTAGTGACTGTCAATTTCGAAAATTTCCTAGAACTTAAAAAGAAAAAAAAAAAAAAAAAAGTCAGAAAAAGAAAGAATTTGATTTGTAAAATTACATTGAAGCTGGTTATGCTATGTACAATAACCGTATAAAATCTTTAAAAAAACCATGTAAAAATAAACCTTATTAAATAAAATTTTTAATCAAAATCAATAATAATGAGTTTTTATTTCCACTTGATAGACAGCAACATCTAGATCAAGTTCTTGAATGCGTGTTTTCATGGAAGAAAGGAAGGGAGGGACAGCTTTTGTTGTGACGGGGCACCAGTAGGTAGAAGTCTGACATGGCTCCGTGTTGCTGAAGAAGGAGGGCAGTCCTTCCGGGAGGACTTTTAGGGGTACTACTCCGCATTTGCTTATCGTATGGGAGAAAAACCCGAAAAACTCCCACTCATTAGTTAGTCCGACTAACGTGGAAGATGCTTAATATACCCAACGTTATAGAGTCTCCTCGTTGTTTGAAACAGTCTCTACAACAATGCTTCCAGCGGATTGAACCTCCGCCTTAATGCTCATCACGGCGTACGGTGTCACTGAGCCATGAGTCGGCAAAATCTTTGTTAAACATGTTTAGCTAACACAATAGTACTTGAATTTTTTAATATAAATATTTTTAATTTAGTTTCCAAATTTTTTCATTGTTGAGTTCTGAAATTCAATTTTGAAATTTTAAAGGGTCAATTTGGTTGTCGAATATTTTTAAAAATATTTTTTCAGGCCACTGCAAGGTATTTTGAGAGATAGATAAATAAATGTATCAGGTTAGAAAAGTATTGAAAAAAATATATGCTATGAAGAATTAAGTTTTTTTTATGAAATGGTTAATAAATTTATTATCTGTGACATTGAAAGAAACTGTCAGGAATTTAAGAGACCTTGAAATAAATATATCTTTTAAAAATTATGTTTAATCAAAAAAATTATTTTGTTTTAGATTCGCCATCGCAGAAGGGAATTCTACTATACAAATAAATTCGAATCTGGCAAAACAGACGATTCTACTGAAGTCAAGGCTCGTATATCAGATCCTTTGGAACAGGTAGGCTGTTTTCATCGCTGAACAATAATGAACGTTTTATCTTTTCTTTAGCCATTATTGAAAAGATTCAGACAAGTTATGACCTGACTATAATGAATTTATTAATTTTTTAAAATTCTTTAAAATAAAAATCTGTGTAAAAACTATACAAACTTTTCAACTTCTCTTCTTATTAATGCACGAAATGGAATTAATATTTTTAAATAATTAAGTCAAATATTTTAAAATTTGGTATTTGTTGATTAAAAATGCGCCAAACTGCTTGGCGATTTTACATGACAGCATTTTGAATTGCATAGCCAATGACATAATCGTCTAACAAATATAGCCAATAAATACTAACCGACATAATGTCTAAGCATTCTTTGATGATTAGACACGCCTGGTACATTTCTGCAAAATTTGCAACCATATGTGAGAACTGTTTGTTGCTGTAAAAAAAAAAAAAAAAAAATCTGAAGAAATATTGCAAGGTTTACTGATGCAATTGAACTCAAATTTAGGATTTACTGGCCAACAAACACTTAAATAAGAATAATAAAAATGCATTTTATTTTTGTCCCGGATTCTTAGAAATTTTTATATAAAACGATATTATAGGTATTGGAGGAAGGATTTAGTTAAATGAAATAAAATAGCATTTTGAGATTTTATTTGTTGCTAGCAATGTGTTGAGTGTGCGTCAACAAATGTTTCTATTTAATTTTCATAGAATCATCTAGGGGAAAAAAAAAAAAAAGGCCAAGTAAATGGACTCACTAAATATACCAGCACACAATTAATTCATTTGTCATGCCTTTATTAAGGAGTCAATTATAATGCGCTAGCAGACAATTATTATACTTCATTGTTCATAAAAAAATTATAAAGTTCATAAAAAATCATTCATAAAAATTATTTTATGAACGATTGAAAATTTAAATAAGATATATATATAGGGAGAGTGAACTAATAGTAGGAATTAAAAAAAATAAAATAAAATATCCTCTAAGTTATCATGAAAAAAATGTGCAAAAACGAATTCGTTACACTTTAAAAAATGTAAGAAATCAGTATATTTTGAATGTATAGTTTTTCTTTCTGTTTTACCACTGCCAAGGAGTAAATATCTTATTTTTTTTGTATAGTTATTATTTTCCTCATGTTTCTGGTTCTTACAGAACAAATAAAATGTACTGAAAAAAATAATAAAATTTCTCCACTTTAAAAGTTTTTCTTTGAAAAAAATTGATTGTATTAATATGGGCCCTGATTGATTTGAGTTTAATTTCGAATTAATATTTATTAAAATAAAGAAATACTGTTGTTGCGTATGTAAACAAGAAGAAAATGTTTGAAGAAATTGTTCATATAATTTAAACGTATAAGAAATCAAAAAAAGTTGAACTGTTTTTATTGGCATTTTTTAACACTATTGTTGAAACTGGTCTCTAAAAATATCAAAAATATGTGGAATGAAATCAATTTTCCAATCAAAGAAAACTTAATAACTTTTTTTCAATTTCTAAAATGCTAATTTGACTTTTTATTTATTAATGGAAACCTTTTAATTCAATCCAAAGGTGCTAAGAAAATCCTTAGAAGAATTGAGGATATATGACGCCCTTTGGGTTTTAGATAAAGATGAAAATTTTATCAGGTAAGAAATATTATCCTTTTTGTATTCAAAAAATAAAATTTACTTTATGTTAATTAAACTTTTAGTAAATTTGTATATATTTTGAATCTTACTCAATGGATAAAATGACCATTGAAGAATATAATTGGAAATTAAGGATTCTAATTATATTTAAATGGCATTGTAAATTGCCTTAAAAAAACGCAAGTGATAAAAAATTTAACTTTTGTAGATTTGAATTAAGAATTATTATAATAAAAATCGAAATTTAAATTATGAACGAAAATAAAATTTTAAAAAAGAAATAAATTGCTCTTCAGAAAATCTATAGCTAATGTGAAATATTTTCAAACTGTGAATGACTGCTTTCTTTTGTAAATGAACGTAGTTGTTACGCCCTTTTTTTTTCCTTTTTACAATAAATTTAATATCAATTTTTAAAAACTTACTTATTCTTATTTCGTATATTTTCTTATAAATGATTTTATTTTTGTTTTTTTTAAAATTTTCTTAATTACATTAAAAGTTGCAATTTT